>CACRXK020005446.1:13097-28059 GCA_902702795.2 Paramuricea clavata
CCGTTTCACTTATACAATTCTACTTTACCTGTCTAATCTAAAATACAAACAGTACACATTGCTTGTAGACGTAAGAAATTGGCTTTCATCCACTATATTTAATATTTTGACCATATTCACTCATATATTGTCGCGATATTTTATATTTCGCATGGTAAATCCATTGACTGTGGCTCATTTATATTTATCGCGCTTTCGAGTTTCGTGACTATGGCCATATATCGACTGACTGCATTGAAGCAGCTTCTTTTACAATTTGCAGCTTATTTTTACAATAACGAATTTGTAATAAAAATTGCACCTTGTATCTCATATTGCTTGTTTAAGGTGCACGAAGTCAACCCGTCTCCTTTTCGCTTCGTGCATCTCGTCTCCAGTAAAAGGTATAAAATGAAGTGAAATGCCTTTCTCTGTATCTGTGATATTAGAAAAACCGCCTACTACACATATATTCGGCAATTTTTCATTTTCGTGACTGTTATTTGCGCAATTGCCTCCTCTATGATAGTACATGCAATAGTATTTCTACATCAGTGAGCTAGATAAGTTCCTACTATTACGTCACACGCATTGTTTCGTCCCAGTCTCTTCTGCGCGGTTTTCAGATTTTTCACAAGGCCAAATTCAATGTTTAAACGGCAATAACTTTTACACTAAAAGAGCAATTTCGATTCTGTTTTCGAATTTCCGTATATTTTGTATCATAGATTTCGAAAATATAAACTCTCATTTTGTGACAGGGACACTTTAACAAGTTGTGAGTGACAACCTTGTGGCAACTTGATAAACTGACAACATTGTTACAACTTGTTGTCAAGCTTGCTTACAAGTTGCAAACACATCTTGTTGACAAGTTTCATGTGAGATTATGTACCGAAAATTTAACGCGTAATTCTGCATGAAAACCGAAAGTACGATAGATAAATAAATATCAAATTATCCTTCCTAGATGTGATAATGGAAGAACTGACTGTGGATTTTATTCCAATGGATAGCGATGTATTGTCAATGGAAATTCCGGATTTCTTTCGCGATTACTTTTTGGTAAAGTTTTCTATAGAAGCAGTAATTATTTAAGGAGAAAATATGGCCCATAAAATTTGTAGAAAATATCGAAATTCTAGGTGTTTCTTTAAATGTGAAACAATATCATAATATTAAAGTAGCGCTCAAAATAATCTCCCGTGAAAAACCGTAAGGTTCAGGCTAACCAATAGAATTTACAATACGAGGCGTTTTGAGAAAGGCAGGCGGCTATGGTGCCACTCCCCTGTTGTGTGTGTGTGGGGGGGGTGGGGGGAGTCCAAGGGCGTCTCCCCGAGATTTTGAACAGCTAAACCGCAAATGAACCACACACAACAAGACCGTGAACCACACTGTTAGATTATATCTATGCATAATTATACTTATTAGAATATGATTTCATTTTATATTTTATGTTTTTTTAGGAAGGCGACCAACACTGGTTAGGTACAATATCACGCGCTATTATGACATTACAGACCATTTTTGGAACAATTCCCAATGTTTATGGCATTGGGAACTTTGCCAAGGTATTGTGTAAAAGCTCCTTCTAAACTACTGTCAGAGATGTTGGCCGTTGCCTGCCAAAGTTAGTCTAACTAACTACAGTCGGACTTCTTCATTAAGGGCAGTGAAGGGACACAGAAATTACTGATGTGTTCGTATTTATTGTCCAACTTTCAAAAACCGAGAAAGCTTGGGTACAAGTCCCTAAATATTGTGATAATCAACACAAGACCCACATAGCAAGAAAGAGCACATTGACCTTTACAAAATCTCAAAGTTTGTTGTTAAACAGGTTCTGTGTGTCTTTATTCTGTGGCAATGTGCTCTTTCTTATTATGTGGGTGCTGTGTTGATTATCACAATATTTAGGGACTCGTACCCAGGCTCTCGGTTTGAAAGTAGACAATAAAGGTTATATGACAATATTTTCTTTATCCAGTGGAAAAACGTTCAAGAGTTAGACAAAGATATAATAGGTTCTTCACACAGAATTTTCTAGTTTTGAAGTTGTATTTCAAAGTTTTGATAATATATATTTTGTATGCTCTTTAGCTGGTGAGTAATATGTTAGAAGCAATGGGCAAAGATAAAAGTGAGTTCACACCAGCTGATGGACCTGAAATTGACACATTATTCTTAATTGACAGAGGTAGGTCGACTGCTTTATATTTGTTAAGGCCCATTTCAACTCTAGGGTTAGGGTTGAAAATTTTCCGAAAATATCATAAAGATTGTTAAAATTGAAAATTTTCAACTTCAAAATTTTTTTACGACGGAAAATTTGTGTCGGCCAATCACATTTTACAAATTTTCCTTTCCGCGGAAAATTTTCTGTACACAATACGTACCCGTTCTTTTGGTCTGTAAAAATAATTGTAGTATTTTGCGGGTCTCTGCAGCAATTTTCGACAATTCTAAGGTATTTTTAATATGGTATGTCATATGCATGTCGTATGCATTGCCGGTGACAATTTGTGGTAGAAATTTACTTCTATGTATTTCTTCTGCGTTTTGAGATTTCGAAATTTATTATGGTTACACATAAACTGCAAAACATTTTTTAGAAAAAGAAATTTCTAAAATTTTCACACAATATACCATTCCCTAGAAATTTGCACTACGGCCTTGCACTATTTTCTTCTCGAACTACGGCCTGGGGTATTGACAATTTCACGAAATCTTGTTTCCAGATGTAGATTACGTCACCCCGTTATGTTCTCAAGTTACCTACGAGGGATTGGTTGACGACATTTTTGAAATAAAATCTGGTAGGTGATATCACTGTTTGCAACCAACACCATGTGTATCTAATGAGCAATGGTCCCAAATCCCAATAGACCTTTCCCCTTTTAAGTGAAATTTAAGTGAAACAAGTCTGGACAAAAATTTCATCACAGCGTGAAAGAGCATCACAAAATTAGTGATATTACGAAGTTTCGTTGCGAAATGGTGTAAAATGCGGATACTATAGCCTTGCGAAGTTTGCCGTTTTTCAGTCATTTTGTATTACAAATGGGAAATTGATAATCAGATGATCAAACTGATTATCAATTTCCCATTTGTAATACAAAATGACTGAAAAACGGCAAACTTCGCAAGGCTATATTATCCGCATTTTACAACATTTCGCAACGAAACTTCGGAATATTACTAATTTTGTGATGCTCTTTCAAGCTGTGGTGAAATTTTTGTCTAGACTTGTCTACATCAAAATTTCACTTAAAAGGGGAGGTATATTACTTCTGTCGTTTTTGTTGTTTTTATACAGGCATGGTTGTGTTCGACCAAAGTGTCACTGGAACGGATAAGACTATGACAATGTTACTAAATTCAAATGACGAGGTAATTTTTCCCTCTTACGAAAGGCGGATGGTCCTATCCACCAGATAATGAGATGGAGGATATTTTGGCTTCAAAGCAATTTAACTCGTAAACGAGATCGGTGACCCCCATATTTTATTTCATAAAATCATTTCTCTTAGTATACTCAATTATCTTAAATTAAATTAATGAAAAATATTATGAATAATCACATATGTACGTAATTGAATTTTATAATTGTCAAGATAATTAAATATACTAAGAATATTATAATTGTCAAGATATTTTAGCCTAAACAGGTTCTTAGATCCTATGTTCTTATATGCGGGGTTTTACTGTATTTTACAGTGACCAACGTGTCACGATGTGAGTGATTTATATTGTCGTAATCAGTATATTCAATTGGTCTGTTACAGATTTACAAGGAAATCCGAGATCGACATTTTACAAACGTGTTTGGTTTCTTAAGTTTAAAGGCGAAGCAACTCCAAGTTGGATATGATGTGAGGACACCTTCATTAATGAGAATTTAATTCAATTTGGTTGACAATGTGATCCTAGATTCCTAGCAATAAAAAATAAGTTTCCCCAATTGGAAGAATGACTCGATATATTTCGAAACCTTACTACAGATATTACGGGAACCACTGAGTATTTCTACAAAATACAAAGCAATGGTATAACTCCAAAATGATGATGACTAAAACATAGTCGAAAGCTAAAACTATATCAAAATGTTCCTTTTAGGAGTTACCGTTGTTTTGTATCTTATTGCAGATTTTCCTATCGTTCTTGCTATAACCAAGTCAATTCGTGCAAAACCTCCCTTTTCAGAAACTCTTTTTTTAACCGAATTGTTTTTATATGGAACAATCTCTCTCCGATCATTCGTAACAGTTCGTCTGTTTCATCCTTTAAGCTCCATTCTCAATACTCTTCTCAATTAGACTCTTCTTTCGATGTTAACAGAATGCGCACTTGGAAAACCTACTGCTCTAAATGCCGTTCTTTCAACTTAAGCTGTTGCTCATAATCTAAACTATTAATTTTTACATAGTTATGTAAATAGTGTTCTAGTCCTTGTCTTTAATGTATGTCTGCTCGTTGTTTTGTGTCAGGTCAACTGGTCCAGTGGTGCCTAAATTACTTTGAATTTGTACTCGAGTAAAAGTAGAAGTAATTAACAATAAAACGACTTGAGTAAGAAGTACTGGAAGCAAAAGTAAAAAGTACTTAAGTAAAAAGTACAAAGTATTAAAAAATACTTGAAGTACAAAGTAAAAGTACTATTGTCTGTAGCTTGCAGTAAAGGGGGAGGGGGACTTCTCCAATGGATTGACATACAAAAGACACAAAACAGCACACGCATTATATGTGTGCACCGAATATACAATATTTCACGGCATGGTCTACTTTCCAGACCCCGTTGAAGATATAAGAAATCCATTAAATAAATAATGCTTGTAAGTAAGCCACAAACGCGGGATCCCAGACGCATGTAGAGGTCGTATTACCTATCCCGAAATTACAATAAATCAGAAATAAATCACGTAACCCCCCCCCCCCCCCTCACTACGTGACGTATCCATGTACTGTACATATATGTATCAGTGTATTTATGAATTGTGTCTGTACGACTCAATCAATTTTGCCCTTCATTACAATGCCACAAAGTTTCTATCGAAACATTGCATTGAAAGGGTACTTGTCACAGAGACGAATAGCCATCACTGTTTCAATTTTACACAAAAACTTTCTTACAAAGTGTGGACTCTAAGCAACACATAAAAAATTGTCGAATTTTAACTTTGATGTATCATTTAACCCAAGAACGAGGTTGCATTTAACCTTTCCTGAGGGGCACGACTTTTCAGGGGAGATGCAAAAAATCTCTGGGGTGACACCTCCCCCCTTCAAAATCCAGCCACGATTTTAAGCCACCACATCACTGAGAACTTTTCTGTTGAACTTACAAAGTTTCGCAACCATTTTTTTTTCAGTTTCCTCTGTATAGAAGCTTACAGTTGATGTGCCTGATGTCGGTCACAAGAAGCGGTATGTCCATGACATCAATAAACGTTTATATTTTAAAGATTAGGTACTCAATTTTTTGTGTGTGTTAGTGTTATGTACTCAGGTGAATATGATGTTTGTGATGTTACTCTGAGTGTGCATCCACACCGGGCAAGCTGAAAAGTTTGCCTGACCACAGTGGGAATCAAACCCGCGACCTTTTGGGATACTAGTCCAATTGCTCTACCAACTGATTAGGTACTTGATAAATTTCCTTCTATTTTGTAGGTTTGGACAGTAAAGTTTATAAATCACTGAGACAGCAATTGTTACAGGTTTGAAATTTTGTGGAAAGATTTTTAGATCATAGAAATTTTATTTCAATTATTCATTGCCTTTGTTTGTGAAAAAACACCACGTATGTCTTTTTTCCCAATATTATTAATGCCCGGGGACCTTTATCGCTGCAATCATGAAAATCTAGATGTAGAAACTTGTCTCATTCTTTTAGACTTACGGTCATCAACATTTGGTCGACTTGTTTAATCTTAAAAAGCTTGGTATCTTTACGGAAAATGACGTAAGCATACTGTCACTATAACATTTCACTTCATGTATGTCAATGTACCATGAACTCATGGAAATAGTTTACTTTACTTCATATTTTACTTTTAGAAACGAAACAATTTTCGAAACCTAAATAAGAGACTCAACTTAGTAAGTAAACTGACATTAACATAATAGCACAGAGTAAGTCTCACTTCTGCGGGAAAACCGTACGAGGTAATTTTTACTGCGCATATCTGGCGGCCATGTTCTTAGCCCTAAAGAGAGGCATTCACCCCCCTGGATAATTAAGTTTCTCTACGTTTTCAGGGGGGTGACAACCTCTCTTTAGGGCATTCGCTAAGAACATGGCGAACTGGAAAAATCCCTTACACCGAATTACTGAAATTAATAAGAAGTGAGACATCTGTATGGTATTTACTCTGTGACATTACCCTGACATACACGCGTAAAAACGCTCAGGTTGATGCAATACTGATGAAAACAGGATTGAACAATGTTTTGCTGCCCACATTGTTCATAGCTGTCAACAATATTGAACAATATTGTTACACCAGATTCAGGCTCAACATTGTTCAATTTTGTTGACAAGTGTGAACAACGTGGGCAGCAAAACATTGTTCAGTCCTGTTGAGCAACGGGCTCGGCGTTTTTTGCGGTGTAGACCAGTGTATAAATTCTGAGCATAGCCCTAGGTTTACCTTGCCGACATTTTCCCACCCATTTCTTTCACTTTCCATCCCTTAAGAGTATGTTACGTAAAGAAAGTGTGGTCAGGGTAGACTACAGGCCATGCTCACAATTTTCCTGCGACTACGTTTTGGATAACATGGCCATGGGTCTGTATTCGAAATTGCGTCGATTTAAAATTTCATTTATCTATAGGTTCCCAAATCAGGCGAGACGATAGATTTAAATATCCCAACAGATATGGCTTACGTCTTTGGTGGATCTTATGCACCTTTAAGCTGCAAGCTGGTTGAACAGGTATATTCATGGACGAAATTCATGTTGAACAAATCATATGTGAAGGTTTAAGATGTTTAATGATGTTTAATCGGTTCCTGCCAGGGGCCTATGGTTGCATTTTTCGCAGCTGTTCCTGGTTAAGTCTAATAAATGTATATAGAATTTAAACTCGATAATTTTCATTTATACAAAATCCATCCTTGATTAGTGATGCAGTAATAACACAAGACATTAGTACACTTCGTAATGTTGCCTATAGGTATACAGTCGCGGAGGTTTTCTGGGCCTGGAAGAAGTTACCAAGTTATTGGGAGAAACATTCCATACCAGACGAGGAACTTCAAACCGTGGTACGTTACTTCGCATGTAATAAATACTACCAAAGAATAATACAGAATTTGTGATCAAGTACTATTTTGTGAAAGGGCACAAAAACCATAGCGAAGAAACACGCATGTATCGGTTTGTATTTATAACTATAAGTTTGCTTCACCGATGCTCAGTCAGGGTGTGATATCATTGAAGATGTTTAGTTGTACCTCAATGATTATTGACACATACTTGAGCTAGTACAAACTTAAGACTCGAGGTGTACGTAGTCTTTACGACAAAGTACATAAAGCACAGTTCTCCAAAAGGTATTCATTCCGTAACGTGAAACTACGAGAAGGAACACAATTGCATATATAACCAAAATGCACAATAAAACAAAGCAAACAAATAAAAAGAAAACGCCATTAAAGCCAGTGCTTCTGTTTTTCAGCATCGAGTACCGCGCAAAACAAGAAGAAAGTCATACTAGTTTTCTTCCTTGGTGGCTGCACATATTCAGAAATTACTTCGTTGAGATTTCTGGCAAAACAAAGAGGTATTTCATATTATATGCATACTTTAAATCATCCCAGCTGCATGTTATATATGATTTGACTCAAATAGGCCCTTCCCATACGAAAAAAATTAGAATTCCCATTGAAATTTTCTTTGCCTTGATCCGTGATGAGGACAAAAATCTCTACCTTCGACATCCTCTTCTAAGTCTTTTTTAGGTTTAGTGCTCTCCCAACCGTTCTTCGTCCTTCGATTGGATGTTTCCATGCTACCTTGACTGCATCTTCTTCGTCTTGTCTCAAAATGTGGCCAAACAATCACATTCTCGCCTCTCTGACATCGAAACAACGTCAGCCTCAGATCTTATACCATCGTTCCTGCATTTCTATTCCATCCAGCTGCTGGGTTTTTTAAAAATTCCAATTGAAATTATAGTATTGTCGAATCCCTGCTAACGGACACTTCTCGTAAGTGGACACATACATAAATTGAAATTTCAATAGGAATAAGGAATTTGGGCCAATTTGCCATAAAAATTCGCATTGGGATTCCATTTGGATTTGTTTTGTAAGGGTTTGCATAAACGTCAAAACAATGATTGGATGCCATGGAGAACAATGAGATATTCAAAACAATGAAAAGACATTGGACCATTCCAACCACTGGATCATGACTGGATGGTACTATTGCTTTGCTAAATAATCTTCTTTCATGTTTATAGGTTGGAAAATCATCATAGCTACCACATCATTCACAAACTCTAAACGATTACTGGAGTCTGTGCAAGATGTTCTGTGAAATATTATAAAGTCAGATATACGCAACTAGATTTTCGGCCAGTCATTTGAAGACAATGTAAAATTTGCAAGTTGTTTCTATCTTGGATTATATAAACCATTGATAACAGTCCTTGCCTAGTCTCAGATCTTAGTTCCAGACTTCCAGTCTACCTGCACATTTTGTCAATCTACTATTTATAGGTAAGCAAGAAGGACTGAAAATAAATAATAATTTCAAAATGTTGTAAAACAGCATTCATCAAAATGTAATTGACAAGCACGCATTCATATTATTTGAAATGTGTAAAACAAGTCTTATACTCAAAGACTTTATAATGTAAATATTGCAGAAATAAAATTAAAATTTTCCATAGTTTATCAATTTCCTGTTTTGAACGAACCTACCTATAGATCACTTTCAATCATCTCTTACTATTCTTTTCTACATCATCATCACTAGATTCTGAGTCGCTGCCACTGGACTCACTAATATCAGCCTTGTTAGTAACAACCTCATTAGTATCAGCCTCGTTAATTTCATCCTCAACTTCCGGCCTCATTTTCCAACTGTCTTGTTTTGTCCTTGTTGTGAACTTCAACCCTGCACCTTGATAAGCTGCCGGACCTGGTCCTTGCGTGCCAAGGTTGGTCGGCGGCTCTCGAGACATTATCTTCCTCCGATCAGCAGTCAAGGCAAAGTTATAGTTTGTTTCTGTTTTTAGTACTTCTTGTATTTTTTCTTCTAAATTTTCCATTGTTACAAATGATTTGCTTTCTTCCTAAAGTTAGAATAAAAATGTTACAATAAAAATGTTACAATAAAAATGTTACAATAAAAATGTTACAATAAAAATGTTACAATAAAAATGTTATAATAAAAATGTTATAATAAAAATGTTACAATAAAAATGTTACAATAAAAATGTTATAATAAAAATGTTACAATAAAAATGTTACAATAAAAATGTTACAATAAAAATGTTACAATAAAAATGTTAGAATAAAAAATTAAAAATGTTATAATAAACATGTTATAATAAAAAATTAAAAATGTTATAATAAAAATGTTACAATAAAAATGTTACAATAAAAATGTTATAATAAAAATGTTATAATAAAAATGTTACAATAAAAATGTTACAATAAAAATGTTACAATAAAAAATTAAAAATGTTATAATAAAAAATTTAAAATGTTATAATAAAAATGGATATCGAGGTATATCCAATGGATATCAGGACACTGCACATTCCAAGCCCTAGGTGGGTTAACTCATTAAAGCACAATGTACCCTTACAATGCATATTTGATATTTGAAGGAACAACTGATTTGAAGATTGCAACTTCTGACGGTTTATAAACTTAAAAGCACAGCATTCTGACAGACAATTCCAAAAAAACTTACAATGACTTTAAGAACTAATTCTCTGTTTCTTTCACGTTGCTTAGCATCATTTTCAGCTTTTTGTTTTTCAAGTTGAATTGCCATTCTTTTTCTTCTCTCCTCCAGTTTACTTTTCCTAAAAATTAATTATGTTATTATTTCCCAGATCCAGTGTGTTCCATGTAACTTGTGTGCCAAACATGCTCCATGTGTTGTTATTTACCATAAATATCTATCTATCAAGTTTTCAAAGTAATTATCTATCAAGTTTTCAAAACCAAACAAATACAAGTGATTGAAGGCAATATATTGTGAATGCTTTTATGCTTTATTGGTTCATTCTGGAAAAATAACCACATCAAGGAAATTGGAACTTAACCCTCCCCCATAGATGGATTTTCTGGGGGGGGGACTTATATTCCATTAAAATTAACTGACAGTAGTGTGATTGGAAAAAAGGATTTTGAACTAAATGACCAAAAATTTCCTGGGGCTTCGTCCCCTTACCCCATTAGCAACTGTACCCCCAGACCCCTGCTGCAGCTTGTTCAGCGGTGTTATGCACCCCATCGATGCTATGCACCCCCGGAGCAAAATCTGAAATTCCATCTATGCCCTCCTCTTCGGACATTCTAATACTATTGTCATAAGTAGATTTCCACCCTTTCTGGATATTTCCTCCACAATGGGTGCAGCTTAAAATCAACGATTGCTAATGAAAAGTGACGCTGACAGTCTGTTATGTGGAAACATGCACCAATTCCAGCATGGAATTTGGAAAGTTTGTGCTTTAGCACTTAAAATGCTGGGTATTTAACCAATTTTCTCTAATTTTTTTTCAATAGCCAATTTGCTCGGGTGGTGTACTAGTACGTCAGGTCAGTGTCAGTTCTGTTTGTATACAAACCTATCAATTTCTTTATTTTCATTGTACTTTCTGATATCTTCCACAGCTTTCTTGTGTTGTTCTACTGGAGAAAAACTTCCACGATTCAATTCCTCCACTCTCCGTCTTTCCTTCGCCTGTTTCTTCTCGTGCTCGGCACGAAATATTTCACGTGTGTTCTGTACATTTTCACGATATTGTTCATACGCTAAAACTTTGTCCACGTCCTTTTCTTTCTTCTTTTTGCCTTGGCCAGTGTCTTGGCTATGTTTTTCTACCTCTGCCGCAGCAATACAAAAAGTTCTCGCAACAGAATTGAGTGGAAAATTAGAGAAAAGTTTAGCACGTTTTAAACACATTCTTGTCGCCATCTTGTCAAATTCAAAACTTCCACCGCAATTTTTATCAAGAAATAAAAAAAAGCGCCGCTTTATTTGGCGCCTTCAGATACTGATCTCAAAAAAACTGTACTGAAACACTCTCGTAACATAACGGTGGTACAGTTGACGTCACAGCCGCCATGTTAGTGTCACACATACTATACATTTCGGTCTTGGAGCCTCGCTCTCACCATAGTAGGCCGTGAGATGAGGGTCGAAAATATGCTTAGAAAACAGATTCCGTAGCACCCCTCGTGTAACTACATAATTTTTACATGAATCTATAGATTATAACTTACTTAGTTAGAATCCACTTCCCCCCAAGCGAAATAGTTGCACAAATTGAAGTATAAGCCCTTCAAAGTTCACGCTTCCTCGTGTTTCGGAATCCATGAACCGCCATTGTTGTGTTGCAAATACGCATGCGCTTGAGCACAAAACACGTAATGCGCACGCGCAGATAAGAAAAACTGATCTCAATCTAGGACTGGACAAGAGAAAATTATGAAATGTGCGAAAACAGGGCTGAAGTAAAACAAGATGACATCGGAATATTTTAAAAATATATGATATTTTTATGTTCTGTGCATTTTAATGGAGTTTACCAAACATTCTGAGCAATGTACTGTATCGAGCCCTCGCCAGGAACACTTCCAAGCCAACATTACAATAATAACTTATTTAAAATATGATGTTATTTTATATTACAGCAATTGCATAACGTTTGCAAGCGAATCTGTTTTTCAGGCTTTAAATAATGACAATCCTAAATATTCTAAAACATGCATACCATAATTTCTCTATCCAATTTAGAAGGGGGGAGGGGGGTTTAATTCTAACTGTTTTGCACGTTTGATTCTCTTTATATATGCAACATCGGGTACTGTGATTATCAGTAAAATATCATAATTATCTTTCAAATACAACGCAGTCAACACTTTCATGTTTCACGATTTTATACATTAATTAATTGGTTACATGAGAAAGGGGTGGGGAGTAGGGGTGGGGGGGGGGCGCTAAACAGAGAAATTGCGATATACCATAAGGGAGTGGTCATCATTTATGGGGAGGGGGGAGTTGGGAAATGGGGAAAATAAGGATTGAAAACTTTTTTGTCCCCCCCCTCCAGTTTTGTGCCTCCCCCCTCATAAAAGTAGAAACTTTTCTGACGCCCCCCCCCCCAAGTGTAGATTGAAAAATTAACAGCAATGAAACAGGTGTGCATTGCAGGTAAAGTTAGATATTAGGACAATCTGTTCAATCTAGCTCATGATGTTTTACCCTGGGGCCGTTTGTTCAAAGGTGGGTTAGCGCTAAACCTGGGTTAAAAGTTTAACCTGCTGTTTTAGTTTGTGTATTTCTGCACGTCTGTTTATTTCAAAACTTTAGACAAGTAAACTCCTATCCATCCAGACAAGATTTCTGAAGAAATATTTCCAAATTTATAGACAAGCTGTCAGGAAGTTTGCTTTGAATTTTAGGTTAACCTAGGGTTAAGCTAACCCAGCTTTGAACAACCGGCCCCTGGTGAATATGGTTCAACCATATATGATTAAAAAATATATATCGTGTGTTACTACTTTGCAATGCAACATTTGTCCTACCATAACGCTAACCCATGACCCGTCTTCATACAGCGAAATGAGATTTTAAGAACTTGTCTGGGGGGTGGGCATCTACAAAAAGGGACCATACTATATTGAGTGTGTAGAGACGACAGATGGTTGTTGGTGACAAAAAGTTTGGTGTGGTATCGTATGTAGTAGTAAGGGTGTCTGGGAGTATTCTCCCCCAGAAAATTTTTTGTATTTTTCCACCCCTAGAACTGTAATGTGAGCATTTTCTGAAACAGATTTTTGGATATACAGCGTTACATTGTGCGTTGATAGACCGAATCTGATCAGTTAAGTGTACTTGCGCCCATGGTATGTTTATGTAAATACCACAACTGGGTCACTCAGGGGGTAGAAAGCTTGTTAAACTTAGTGGGCCCAACTCCCACGATCGCGAGGCGCTACCATGGTTGGCGCTGAGCAGTAATTTTGAAAATATTGAGTCTCTAGATCGTTGGAAATAGCATTTTCAGAGTCTTCTTTTTTGCTATTTGTGATTATAGAAATCAGAACTCTAGACATGGTATTTAAGTTCAAAAACTTTTATGACCCCCCCTTTCTCTGTGTTAAAACTTTTTTAACCCCCCCCCCTATTTATAAGGGTAAAACTTCGTTTGCCCCCCTCCCATTTCCCAACCCCCCTCCCCATAAATAATGACCACTCCCTAAATATGACTGAGTGTTACTCGGTGCTCACAATCTCTTATTTTTCAATCCTATTTAGGAAATAGCTTAGTAGATTTTAGGAGGTATTGTTATGCAACAGCATTAATGGCGTGACGTTTGCAATCTAATTATAATAACTTGCGCATACGACACGCGCATACCAAGATAAAGGGAGTTTTGTCTTATCTATTTAGCATTAACAGCTTTAAATTTCCACAACACACTGTCCATTCTCACTCAAGTAAATTTAAATATGCTATCCAACAGCATTAAGACGCAAATCGGAACAAGACCAACAGATTACCTGACTCAGACTGAGTAGTTTTCTCTTTATCAAAACATCACTTCTCTCCAAAATGTCCAGAAACGTAGCCATGCAGGATTTTTGGTCAGGGGGGCAGCAAAAACGTAGGTGGGCTATGTTTCACTTCTTTTTATAGAATAAATTTTCTCAGGGGCACCAAAATTTTACCAGGGGGCGGGCGGGTACCCCGAGCCCCAACATGGCTACACTAAAGGCGTACATGAACAACGAAATACGAGTGTTTGAGGATTGGTTGGTACAAAAACAGAGTCGTAATGAGGTTCCAGTCAGCGTAACTCAGAATTGGTACGTTGGCCCTTGAGGCAAAGAGTTAACCTCCATTCTTTGGCTTAATAATGGATTAGACGCAAAGCCAATAAACAACCATTACCCGGACTAATAAAATTAATTGACGGGAAAAGATTTAGAGAATAAATAAGATTGTGAATACCGAGTAATACTTAGTTAATGGTATTAATAATAGTCATTTCTTTGTTTAGCACCACTTCTTCCCCACCTCCAGCCCTCTCCTGTAAGCAATTAATGTATAAAATCGTGGAGTGAAATTGTATTTGAAACTTGAAAGATAATTATGGTATTTTACGGAAAATCACAGTACTCGATGTTGCATATTTAAAGAGAATAAAACGTGCAAACAGATTCTTTGTGTATATTAGAAATACCTCCATCCTTGAAAAATGATAAATTACGGTATGAGTTCTAGAACGTTTACAAGGGTGGGTAGTAGCGAAGTAGTTGTAGTTCGCTACTGTAGCGAACTACAATTTTCAAGTAGCCAGTAGTTTTTGACTACTTTTTTAAAACAGTAGCTGTAGTTATAGCGAACTACATTTTGCCTAAAAGTAGCCAAGTAGTTAACTACTTTTCAAACAGCGATTTTCAATCGCTATTCGCTACTTTTTGAAATTGTTAGCACCTTGATAGAATAACGTGATATTGAGACACAGTTTGCTTAAAATCAATACTCAATATTTCAAACAATTCAGCCTGAGCTAGTAGATGCTCCAAATACAATAAAACTAAAAAATATAGCGTAGCGAAATAGCGAAATAGTTCGCTACATTTTTTAAGCAGTAGCTGTAGTCAGTAGCGAACTACCTTTGTTCAAAAGTAGCAGTTAAGTTGTAGCTGACTACATATTTTTGAAGTAGCTGTAGTTATAGCGAACTACAAAAATTTTGTAGTCAACCCACCCTTGAAC
>CACRXK020005447.1:0-28058 GCA_902702795.2 Paramuricea clavata
TACATAATCACCTTTCAGAAATGTGGAAATTTGCCGACGATACTACGGTCTCTGAAATTGTTGAAAAAAACGAACAAAGTACTTTACAAATGGATATCGATGATATTACTACTTGGTCTATGGACAATTCCTTTCAACTAAACATATTTAAATGCAAAGAAATGGTAATATCCTTTTCACGATTACCACCTGTTTTTGAACCTATACGTATTGGTGACCGAAATTTGGAAAGAGTGACAAGTATCAAATCGCTTGGAGTTATATTAGGAAATGACCTTAAATGGATAGACCATGTAAATTCAATTGTCTCCAAAGCAGCTAAACGTTTATATTTGTTGAGGCAACTCAAACGTGCTGATGTCGCTTCGGCAGATTTGGTCAAATTTTTCTGCAGCTGTATAAGGTCTGTCCTCGAATATGCGTGCCAATTATTCCATAGTTCCCTGCCACGAAATCTTGCAAAAAACATTGAACGTATACAGAAGCGAGCAATGAAAATAATATTCTATGAATTGTCTTACGACGAGGCTCTTAACATCGCTGGTATTCCTACTCTTGAAAACAGACGGGAGTATCTATCCAATAATCTCTTCAACGACATTGTTTTAAATGATGATCATAAACTTGCCAAACTTTTACCATCCAAAGCAGGCAATAGAGAATTACGAAAAGAAAGATCTTTTGAAGTTTTACCAGCAAATACAAATCGTTTCGGAAACTCCTTTATCAACTTTTATGCTAAGAAACATTACAAATTAGATGTTCCTTGAACATTTTAGAATTTTTAACTCATATAGATTAGTACATTTAAGTATATGATATATAGTATATATTAACAATTTTTAAATTGCATTGTAATATAGAATTTTTTACTATTTATAACCTTGTTACACTTAACGTCATGTAATTCAGTCTTCTGACTGCCAGATGATGTTTTTATTACACAAACTATTCATTCATTCATTCATTCAATAAGTTTATGTTCACATTAAACTAAACTGCAGAGTTATGTCTGCTATACAACAGGATATCCCTAATTCGTCTCCACTGCAACGGTCAGTATTTTTAATTACTTTTAGTCAATGCGATGCTTCTGGTTTAGCGAAGCCAGACTTTGCCAAAGTTATAGTCAATGCCTGGAAATCATGTTACAGATCGAAAGTTCTACAATGGGTAGTGAGCGAAGAGCAACATCAAAATGGCGGTCGTCATTTCCATATGGCCATAAAACTGAACACAAAATCACGCTGGCTGCGTGCAAGAAATTATATTGACGAGAAACACGGAATTAAAGTAAACTTTTCGGATCACCACGACAATTATTATGGGGCATATAAATATGTAACGAAGGAAGACGCCGAATTTATTGTCTCCCCTGATCACCCTGATCTATCCAACACGACTGACCCCCCTAAAACGTCAAATGCAACAAAAAAGCGGAAATGCAATCGAAAGGCCTCAAAAAACAAACGAAAGCGCTTGTCAACATTCGATGTTGTACAAATTATACAACATCACAAAATTACGTGTCGTTTAGAACTTATGGCGTTGGCAGCGAGATGGAAAGATGAAGGCAAGACGGACTTAGCTGAATTTGTGTCTAATAGAGGCAGCAAAGTAGTGAATGATGCTTTGGAGACAGCCAAAGAACTTAGTTGCGCACAAGAACGTCTTCTCAGGTCAAAGAAATCGCGAATAGAGTTTTTGAAAGATCAACTAGGCAAAACCTGCGAGGGCGGTTGTGATGGTGCTTGGCAACGTGCTGCGCTTGAAATTTTAGATATGAATGGGATCCAAAAGTCGGACTTTTCTTCAGCCATGTATGACGCCCTATCTAGAGGAAGGGGGAAGTACCGAAATATTTATATTTTCGGTCCAGCAAATTGTGGAAAAACATTTTTAGTTTCACCCCTAAAGAAAATATACGAATGTTTTGTTAATCCCGCATCTGGAAATTTTGCTTGGTTGGGAATTGAATCGGCTGAAGTTGTTTTACTTAATGATTTCAGATGGAAGCCATCCCTTATACCGTGGTGCGAGTTTTTGCAGGTCTTAGAAGGTGACACGGTTCATTTTCCAGCCCCGAAAAATCAGATGAGCAAAGATATTGTTCTCGAGAGGGACACGCCATTCTTTGCAACGAGTGACGCCCCACTTATTTTAATTAACAATGGATCTATTGATCGCGTGAACACAGAAATGATGAATGTAAGATGGCGAATGTTTCCGCTTCATAGACAAATTCCGCGTGATGAACAAAGAAACATTGCGGCTTGCGCTCGATGCTTTGCTGAGTTAATATTATACGCTGAACAGTGATCTATAATAATGTATTTTAATTTAACGTAGGCTACATTAAGGTGTTAACAAATAGGTATTCTGGTCATCCCTAACTAAGTGGCTTATGACGCATCAACGAATCCCACACGAATCCCAGTCACATTTTATGTAGAAAAGGGAATTAAGTTCAACAATTCTTGCTGTTTTTCTCTCTTAGCTTATTGTAAATATGCCAAAGGAATCGATTATGTGGTTAACTTCTAGCGAAATCAATTTGATTCCATGAAATTCCGACTTTCGTCGAACGATTCCCACTATTTATAGTAAGTTGAAATATGACATCATAATTAATAAATAGAAAAGTGGGATTCGTCGACTTTTAACCCATTTTCTCTGTCTTTTATAACGAAACGCACGCGTATTTGAAGCCAAAGTATTAATGTATTCCTTACGCACGCAACTGTGTGTTTAAATTCCCAACAACGATCATATACATGTGAGAAAATATGGAAATTATTACGCGAACATGAGTGGGATTCGTTGATACGGAAATTCGATGTACAATCCGTTGTCATAGTAACTTTGTCAGTATTTTGTTCTAAAGCCGTCAGCCTGCAATACAGCGTGTATTCGCTTAGGCATGCTTGTGATAATATTATTTACATAATCTACAGAAACATTATATAAAGTTTTTATAACTCTAGTCTTAAATTGTTCCCATGTGTCACGCACAATCTGTGAGTCTCTAACTTGAGCATCAAGCTGCTTCTTAACTATGTGAAACATGTTTTCTATTGGATTTAAGTCTGGAGATCTCGCTGGGATACAAAATAACTCACATCCCTCTTCCTTTATAGCTGTCTTAGCTGCTAGGCTTCGCTGAGACGGGTCGTTGTCCATTATGAACCATTTTCTTCCACGCTTGCGCGATAGTAGTGCTGGAAATTTTTTTTTTACGAACTCAGCGAAATAGGTACCGGTCATTTTCTCATATTCTTCGACCAATACAACCCCATTGTTGTGAGAAATTGCGACCAGTAAGTGAAGCCGTTTTCCACCCGCAAGGGTTTTAGATCCTTTTGCCGTCAATTGTAAACCCTCGCTCTTTCTTCTCCATACACGCCCTCTAGGGGCTAAAGCGTCACTAAGAGGCTGTGTCTTATAAACAAAAGAAACCCCGTCTAAATAGAAGGCAATATTTCGCGAGAAGAATCCGGGCTTTGTGGAAAGGATCTTCTTGCATTGTTGCGCAAACGACTTTCTTTTCGTGCGATCACGGCTTGTTAAAACCCCCTTTTTACGCGCAGGTAGATAATCAAACCCAGCTGCTTTCACCTCACGATAAAATGTCCGATACGAAATATCACGTGACAGCAGTCCGCTGTGCGCAACCAAGCGCTTAACAGTAAAATTTGGGTCTTTATCACGCAGAGTTTTTATTGTTCTTATTAATTTTCTGCAATCTCTATCTGACAGCTTCTTTGGTCTACCAATTTTCTTGCATGTTTTCAAATCTTGCTTGCGCTGAACTTTTCCTCTCAGAATAAGAGAGACTGACGCTTTAGATATTCTTGCTTTTTTAGCAATCGCTCTGCAGGAATATCGTTTCTCTTTACCAAGAAATAGCACATACGCTCGCGTTGTATCTGAAATAGTTTTTTTATATGCCATTATTACTTTGTTTCTATATAACTAGCTCTTATTTATAGCATGCATACTGTGCGCTTTATAATACTACAGCTTTGAGATTAATCCGGATATTACCGATGACGTTACATTCTCCACAAAAGTAACGTAATAAGCACTTAAAGATAATTGCATTTGCTTCCGAACGTGTTTACCTGCCCTAAATTCCAGATTGCTCTACTAGTTTCGCTTGCAGTTCCAAACTACGAAATTCCCAATGTTGGACTGGTTCTGGAAACGTGCATGAACGCATTATGATTAAACTAGAATAATAACATACAATGTATGCGCAAATTAACCATGTTTACGCTCACCAAAACACGGTATCTATTATATTTGTAAACACCATTGGTAATACTATAAAATACAAGTAATTCTAGCTTCAATAACTGAAATTTTAATTTGGCTTAAAATACCGTTTCGGACAATCAGTGACGAAACACTTTAGACAAAATAGCTAAACAGCGTACGTTTACAACATAATCGACCCCCCGCACCCCCCGTTCAATGTTGTGTGTGGAAATACCTGCACAAAATGTTCCTTGCCAGCGACCCAACATTGTTTAGGGTGGGGGAGGGAGGGATAGTGTTATTAAGCTGAACAGTATTTGGAAATGCGCAGATATGTCTATATTATATCACTGTCCAAAAACCTTTTGTCACTGACTGTAGTTTCAAATCTCTTGACTTTCTTTGCCGGGGACGAATATTCGATCAGATCTGGTAAATAAATATTAAATACATAGTCAGCATATAAATCCAATGCAATATCACTCCTAGAAGTGTTTAACCTATCTCTTAGGACAGGAATATTTCCAGATGATTGGAAATTTGCCAAAGTGACTCCAATATATAAGTCAGAAAACAAAACCTTATGTGAAAACTATAGACCGATATCAGTCATTTCGAATATCGCCAAAATATTTGAGAAATTAGTCTGTAGACAACTAAATGCCTTCCTGGATAACAACAACATAATTGTAAAAAATCAATCAGGTTTCCGTCGCAATCACTCAACCGAAACCTCGTTACTACAATCTACTGAAATGTGGTTGAAATCAATGGACCAGGGTCAAATAAATGGGGTTATCTTCTTAGACCTGAAAAAAGCATTTGATACGATTGATCACCAGCTTCTATTGTCAAAACTACAAGCTTATGGGATACGCGACCACACGCTCAAATGGTTCCAATCGTATTTAGATCAAAGAAAGCAAATTTGCATGCTAAATAACTGTAAATCTGATATTGAAACAATTCGTTGTGGAGTACCTCAGGGTTAAAATCTTGGACCTCTATTATTTCTCATTTACATAAACGACCTCCCAAACTGCCTAGAAACAACACACTCTAATTTATTTGCTGATGACACAATTTTATCATGTCAAGGGCATTTATCCATAGATATTGAATACAAACTTAACAAAGACCTAGTAAATGCTCAAAAATGGTTATCAGCGAATAAACTAACATTAAACCAACGAAAAAACCAAATATATGATTATTGGATCTCGGCAACGATTAAAAAACTTAGATCACGTGCCACAAATCAGTATAAACGGACATCAAATTGAACGAGTTTATAAAAAGGAAGCTATGGGTATAGTTATAGACGATAGACTTAGCTGGAATAGGCAAAATGAAGAACAATGCAACAAGATATCAAAAAATATTAATCTTTTAAGAAAAGCCAAAGATTTTGTTGGCCTAGATACGCTCAAAATTATGTATAACGCATTAGTCGCGCCTCATTTTAACTACTGTTCAACTGTTTTGCAAAATAACAACCAAACACACTTAGACAAATTATATAAGCTTCAGAAACGAGCAGCAAGAATAATAACAAATTCGGACTATACTATAAGATCTTCGAACATTTTTCAAAAACTTAGCTGGAAACCTCTTGACTTAATTTTGAAAAAGCGAGATCTCCTTATGACATTTAAGGTGGCTCCATACACTTTCATCATCGGGGGACTGGTACCTAATCTTGAGTTTCGCGCGAAAATATTACAAATATATGCAAAAATAAATACAACTTTTTCAGTCTAAAATCCGAACCACAAGTCATGGTTATTTTAATGTTTCGAGTTATTTTTGTTCTCAAAGAACAAACTTCGTCCTGATTTAACCATGAACATTGAATAGCTAGTCTTTTTAGAAGACATTTTAAGGTAAAAAATGCAATGTTTAACGTTCAAACTCTTGTGAAAACCGGCGATCGGCCCGACCGGCGAAACGTTTTTTACTCCAATATTTGGCGATTTATAAGTTCATATCCGGAGTTTTTTGTACTTACAACTGGTAAATGTATTCAAAGTGTCACTAACAGCAAAGGAATTCAGTCAAACAGCATCATACGCCGGCTCAAACTGTTTTAAATTGTCAACAACAACATGAAAACACACAAATTACGACTGTAAACGAATATAAAACTATGTAGAGAAGCCAAAAAGTTCATACATGTCACACATATCTTATACCAAACGACACAATTACCTGTTTTCTTGGCGTTATCCCGAGTTAGCGTGCAAAACTAAAGATATCTGCATTTCTAAGCAAGAAAATACAACATATATTTGATATTTCGACGAGACTAAAAACTTTTTGTGCGTGTTTTTTTGGAGATGCGCCTGCGAAAACATGTACGCGCATGTCAATTCATTGATCTTGCAGAGCTCGAAAAACTTTCGGCCGAGCGAGTGAGATACCACAATAAAACGGCGTAATTCAAAATTTTGCACGGTGACATGTGATGAAATTTTGCACAACGATAACTTCTTTTAAAACAAATAGAATATCAAAATTTAAAAAAAATCTGTAGATTGGAAAACTTTAAATCCGCAATTTTTTATTCTGGCTATTCTAATCTACAGAATTTTTTTATTTTCAGGGATAAGATTCCTTATTATAAGTGAAAGCTAAACAGCAGTTAAAAATTGGGGGTCACCGGCAATATTGGGAAAATAAAGAATAAAAACCTGCTTAAAATAGCAAAAAATACCATATTTGGCGAGGCTACTGTTACTATGGAAACAATATTATGTTCAAGAATATTGCAAATTTTTTCTACCAAATACTTAATTTATACTTGGGAATGCTTAAAATTAATAATGGAGTGATAAAATTTATAAATTGAAATTTTTACGCAATAAGGTATTTATACTACGGAACTGTATGGAGCCACCTTAAAGCGATTAATGGCATGCTTCCAGAATACATAACACAACTATTTCACACTTGTGAAAACAATGGCTACGTACTGCGCAGTAGTAATTTAAAGCTGTCTCAACCTAAACCAAAAACGAATTTCTTGAAAAATAGCTTTTCGTACAGAGGAGCAGCGTATTGGAACAACATCCCAGTAAACTTGTTGAAAACCCTAAGAGAATCAACAAGTTTAAAATCTGTCCATCATCTATTAAATAATTACATCTTGTAAATAAGTAAATAAATAAATAAGTATATTTTGTAAATAAGTATAATTTAGTTTATTAGTTCCTTCTTTTATAATGCATTTATTTTCCGCACGGCCCTTTGAAAATCACCTATGTGAAAGGTTACCGTGTTTAAAGATCAATAATAATAATAATAATAATAATAATAATAATAATAATAATAATAATAATAATAAAAGCATAGAATTTCTGACCAAAATTACTATTTAACAACAGTTAAAACCCAAGTATAAACAAAACATTTATCTGAATATAAAAGGCATCGCAGCAGACAACAGCACATGTCGATTTGATCACAGCGTGCTGCACTGAATATCGCACAAACGCACTTTTAGGGAAGCCTTGTTGGCGTAATATTCTTTCCGTGTTCTCTTGTTGTTTTATATGTTTCAATAATTTACTAATAAGTGGATTTGGTTTCATAAAAGTCGCAAATTTGTTGAAACCTTTTCGAATTCTATATAAATATTTTACATTCACTCCTCATCACCTCATGTGGAATATAAACATCGCGCGTGTTTGTCGCCAATTATGGGACTGGAGATGAGAGGTTTATTTCCGGTGGAGTCCCCTGTAAACAAACGCTGGGCACATGCGCAGAAGGGACTTATCCCCCTCTTTAAGTTCATGGGTCACCTTTCGAACGGAAAATGCTTGAATTTCAGGTTTTGATCCAGATTGTGAGATGAAGTAAATAGCGTTATCCTTAAAGGCAGTCTTGTTCCAAGGGCTGGGACGTTCAGAACTGCTAAGAATCACGAAGAAACATAACACCAAACACACATTTGACGCAACATAACAGACTTTTACTTTTACTTTTGTATTTTGACGCCATTAAGAGACAATTATAAAGTTAAGGGGAAATCCCTGACACGCTATAATCCAATGGTGGAATATGATATAGGGCCTATATATATATAGTCAAATGTTATTCCAAATGGCAAAGTTGACAAAACTATACCAAAATGTAGCGAATGATAAAAACAATTTAAATCCAAAGTATAAAATGTTTTGGAGTACGTAGAACCAAGATAGGCTGCTGTAAAGTTGTTGCCTAGGAACGCGACGTGGCAAATTCAAGTTTAAAGCACCAACGGTCAAAATAATAATAGTTTAATAAAACACGAACAAGGTAACCAAATGAGACCAAATTAACACGCGAAAGTTATAACACCGTTGGTAGAATACGTAGCAAGTTACACACGAATACGACAAATAAAGCCAAAGATAACGAGCAATATCCAAAAGTTCAGCTTCGCAGCATGTGACACAACAATAATGAACACAATACGATAAGACGATCCAAAATAACTTTAAACCGCAATATAAATCCAATTCCAAAATACGATAAATAGATCCACAAGGTCTTTAGCTTTAATTTAATAGGATATGTAGTTCAAAAGCTTCAAAAATACTTATTTATGCTTGAAATAAAGCGGAGGTCTCTAGAGCGTAATCCTATCCTATGATAATTATCCTACATTCGTAAAACCATACCTGCTCTATATATTTATATTATTATGCCTTCCTTGCATTGAAAACACTCAAATTTCAAGAAACATGCGCTAAAATTGTGATTAATTATTCATGCAAAAAAAATGGTTTTGAGAGACGTTGGAAATTTTGAAGTTCATATATATGAATAAAAAACATATTTCAGCAGAAGATGACATATTCCTCGCGGAAGCATCGCCAATAGCCGACCGCAGAAAATAGTAGAAAATTATTCGTATACGAACAAAATATCGATAACAATGTGTGACTTTTCCAGGGGGGGGGTGTCTCCAGAGAAACGGCAGTATGCCGAAAATATTTCCGCCTCCTTCACTCCTGGCAAACAGCTAGCCATATTTTGAGATCAGTGAGATGACCACCCATACACCCATGAACCATAGTCATGCGCCCGCGATTATTGATGAACTTTAGACTTTGCTAATGCTTTCCCCGGGTGTGAATAGCCGGGCGGAATTAGTACCCTCGCCCCGGGCTTACACACGGAACGGCGCTCCCTGCCGTTGGCTCGGGAAAAAGGCAAAATACGCTGCGGATATAGTATGTGCGTGAAGATGAAAGTCGCATAAGTTTGATTAGTTGGTTTAAAAGTGCTCATATAACAATACACCATGGCGAGAAGATTGGGTAAAGCTCCCTCTTTCTTTATCCGAAGCCGTTACCTGACCTTAATATAGTATTTTTGTGATTTTTAACCCTCGACACTCGACTAATTGATGAACTTGGTGTTTTTCACACAATAGACCAAACTAAACACACGAAAGTGATTAAACTTTTTTGAAATATCAAATTTTCCAACAGGGTTGATGTTGTTGCAGAAGGTTTCATTCAACTTTTGAACGATGAAGATAAAGTGGGAGAAGCAATGAGAATTGTTAATGGTAGAATTGATTACCACACATTTCCATCTGATGAAGCAGTCTTAAAAAGTTTAGCGTAGATACTTTAATTTCATGGCAAAAATTTACTGTAATTAAAGTTACAAACAGGTTTAATTGTTGTATGAATTTTGACCTAATGTTCTTTGGGGAGTAAATGCGAACTTGAAATGAACAAGTCCTCTTGGATTGATAAAATGATCGATATACCTCGGTGCAACCTTATACTGCTGTGAATTGTTCGTGTGTTTCTCCTAAACTAATTCAGTATTTGCTTTGGCACTCCGTTCGTTAACTTGTTTGTTCCACGTTAAATCGGAGGATATCCAAACACCATCATCACATTCGTTCTTGATAGATGTCAACTGCGAACTTTTCATAATGTAAGGAATAGTGATTGGGTTGATCTTACGAGTGAGTGCCTGTACTTTGCATTTATAGTTTGGCTGGATGTCAAGCCAGATGTAAATGACCAACTGTCTAGGTTACTGATATCTTTCTGTAAATGTATTGCGTCATTTGGTGATTTTATTGCCTTGAAGAGAATATCAGTTAGGTTAGCCACGCAAGATCGTCCAGCCATGAAACCATGTAGAAATGGCATTCTTTCTATACATATATAAAAGAAATGGCATTCTCGCGATATATCGAAGCCATGGATAGTTTAGAGTTGTCGATATATGGGCGAAATGGCATTCTTTCTACATATCGAAGAACAGTGGCGTAACTACTATGGGTTCAGACCGGGCGAACCCGGGGGCCCTTAACCCCAACAGGCCAAATGGGGACCCACGGCTCAGGCTATAGAGCATGCAAAAACATCGACCAGGGAGGCCTCTGATATGTTACAATGTCATTTTCTGACCATCAGAATTTTCTGACCATCAGAATTTTCTGAACATAAGAATTTTCTGACCATCAGAATATCTGTAAAATCTCTCCCCAAAGTGCAAGAGATGGCATTTCAGAGACTCTAGATTAAAAATTTTCGCGTTAGCATGCCCTGGATCCCCTAGAACACTCGCGCATATACGGCGCTCAACTCGTGCCTTTGGCACTTCCACTAGGGGGGACTTCGAACATTTTGAACTGGGGGCCCCTTGAACCAGGGGCCTATGGATAGTGTAGAGTTTTCGATATGTCTAAGAAATGGCAGTCTTTCTCTATATACCTAAGAAATGGCATTCTTTCCGTATATCGCAGCCACGAGTAGTTTACAGTTTTCGATATATCGAAGAGATATCATTGCAAGACAGGGGATGTTATTGATATATTTCAATGACTGCGGTTGTCTTCAGACATGTTTTGGAACTATAGCATTTTTCTTTTTTCTTCTTTTATAGTCACAATGCTTTATACTCACTTTGCTAAAAACAATCAAATTTGCCAGAATTTTTTAGCAGTTTTATGTTTCTTAGAGATTGAATAGAAAACTAAAATTATTGCAAAATGTTGATGTTCTTGCTCAATATACTTGCAGTTATTTTTAATATGCATTTGATGTGATTCTCCTATTAAAACATGAAGTCTGCCATTTAAGTTTTAAGTTTAATAATTATGCCTCTTTGGGCATCTCCAATAATTTTACAAACTGCTAACAAGAAAAATATGTAGCAATAAAAATTTACTAGAAAAAGTAAGGAACATATATAAGAATATTTATCCCAGATTTATAAAAGTCTATATTCTTCTAAAATTTCTTCTGATAACTTCCAATATAGATTTATATTACCCTACTAAAGTTTGTCTGTTTGTAGTTTTCTATCTTTGGTTTAAATTAATTAAACTCCTTCACAAACTTTCTTCTTTTACTTCACATGGCAACATATTCCAAATTCCGATATTTAACTACCCTCTGTTTAGACAAGTCATCACCTTAACCAAGTTTATAGATTTCTTCCTGATCTTGAGTCGCGGAAAAAACCATCTCCGTAATCCACAAGACCTTTCATACATTTAAAAGTTTCAATCAAGCGTCGCTCTAGTAATGTAGCTAATTAGTCCCAAACGTGACAACCTTTCTTTATAAGACAAATTACTCAAACCCTCGATTCACTTCGCAAATCTTCATTGACAGTCTTCTAGGCTCATAATTAAAGGCTCATAATTAAAGCCCAATTCCCTCTTCTTAAAGCTTGTGATCATAACTGCACACAATATTCCAATTCCGTCTAACTAGTGCCTTATATATTGGCACGAGCACACACATAGAACGTGATACATTGTTACGGAACACCCATGATGCCGTTTGATATTTTTTCCAAACCCTATGATATTTTTTATGATATGATATTTTTTCCCTAACCCTGACACTGATAAGACATTTCAAATCCCAAATCGGGTTCTCTCTGTACAGATTCAAGCACATGCATTATGATTTAGTGAATAATCCCAATTTACATTATCCAACCGCAGGTGCATAACAAAACATTTCTCGACATTGAAAGTCATGCACGACTTAGATTCCCAATCTGCCAGATTATTAAGATCTTCCTAAATTATATCTGGTCTCAGTCTCACGGCATTGCCTATAGCTTTAACATCATCAGCAAATATCTTTAGTGAAGACGAAACAACATCAGGTAAGTCGTTAATGAAAAGTAAAGACAAGAGAGGTCCCAGTAGTAACATAGGGACCGTTCGAGCCTGATTTTTGAGGTGGAGGGTGGTGGTGGAGTGAGGTGAAGGTTGTGGAGGAGCAGTGGAGATAGATGATGGGGTGGTAAATCTAATTAGCATGCAAGTGTGGGGTGCAAGCATGACGTCATGATCGAAATCGTCGCAACGAACGCCAACATGGCGGACGGTAATAAATTTGTGAGCTGGAAGTACATGAACACATTTTATAATTGAGAGCATTGATGCGAATTCAACTTGCAATAACCATTCTTGCTTAATTTACGACAGTTGTGGTATAAGGTGGTCACTGGATCTTAAAGGCCGAGACACACCGGACGTGATTCGACAACGCGGAGCGATTTTTCAGTTTTTGATGGTTAATAAAACAGCCAATGAAAGAAAATTCTAAAAGACATGTAGACCGAATAACTCAGGATATTATAGCGGTTCTACAAAATATTTGAAAAACTTAAACTAGGATCAAAGTTATCAGTCAGTGAAAATCTAAACTGCTTTGCATGTCCAATGTGTCTCGGCCTTAATGCACTGCAAAAATTTGTTGAAGATGTTATCAGTTTATCTGGAAATCACCATACAATACCAAGGGTTTTCGAAAATGACCAGTATACCCTCAGCCTCGTACCGATTGGCCAATCGCCAGTATGTTGTAATAACTTCGTCAAATCAAAATGCTAAACATATTAATGACAATGCATTAAAGAAAGTTCCCCCCAGGAAACAGTATGATATACCCGCTTTTATATCTGAAAATGTTACGAAACTAGGAAACAAAGTAGATGAATTGCAAGAGATTACTGTACTTAAAAGTGCCTATGACACGAAATTTCACCCCAAATGTTTATGATTGCATTGTAAAGATCACTTAAAATGACTTAATAAATTCTTTTATGGAATTTTGGAAACTTGCTTCCTTTGCAAGATATTCAACTTTGTTTCATATGCAAATATCACCGGTGCATGTGACATCGCATCGTATAATGACATTTTGAAAACGCAATATTTTACCTTGATAAAATATTTTTACAAACAAATACAGAGGGTTAATTACCAGTTATGAAATTAATACATCTACAAGGGCAATTTTAAATTTTTTTGGATACGTATCCGTGAAGAAAACTATACTTTTCTGAAAACTCATTATGTGATGTGATGTGATGTGATGTTACACCGGTGATATTTGCATATGAAACAAAGTTGAATATCTTGAAAAGGAAGCAAGTTACCAAAATTCTATAAAAGAAATTATTAAGTCATTTTCAGTGATCTTTACAATGCAACCATAAACATTTGGGGTGAAATTTCGTGTCATAGGCTAACAATGCTAAGGTCGTATGTGTATTAAAACGACGCCATTCTAGCAATAACAACTATATTAAAGACCTGATCCCTGGTAAATGTTGTAACATCTTCCCCTCAACGTAAATGAGAGGTAATAAAATCAAGACAACAAATGAGATTGTCACAAACAGCAATCAGTCTTGTCCCACTGTAGATAACATAAATTATTGTTCGCCTACAGTATATGCATTTACTTACAGTCATAGTAGCCTGGTGGCTTTCTCTGGCGTTGCGGTCTCTAGCAGTTTGTCAATATTTGCTGTACAGGTGCAGGTTTGGGCTCTGGATTGTCCGTTTCTTTGTTGGCGTTGGCTTCGTCATCCGATCCTCTGTCATCCGTTGGGCCATTGTCTGTTCTGAATGGTTCTTTAGCTTTCGTAAGTGAACTCTATTCCGCCTGTATTGTCCACCATCTTCTGTCTCGACGATATACAATCTGTCATCATAGCATGTGACCAATGCTTTTTTCCATTCGTGTTGGCCAAGGCGAGTTGGTTTCATGCGTACCGCGTCTCCTATCTTTAGTTTCCTGAGGTCTTTTGGTGCTCGGTTGTAATATTTTGTCTGCTTCTTCTGTTTTTTAACCAGCTCACTCTGCTGTGTTTCTTGTGCTGTAAGATACGCTTGTAACGCCTTGGTGGTTGTGGGAGGGTCCGTGATCGTCTGTTCATGAACCGTTGCATAGGGCTAAGATGCATGCCTTGCGAAGGGATGTTTTGGTAATCCAGTAGGGCCATCTGGAAGTCAGTGCCAGCGACTGTGGTCTTTTGAAGTAGGCGCGCTTTGCTGTTTTTACGGCGGATTCTGCCATTTCATGTGACTGGTGGTGTCCTGGGCTTGAAGTATGATGCTCTAGTAATAAATCCCAAATTTTTGAAATGAATTAATCGTGAACCGCTCGGAAACTACGTCTCATATTGCTAACAGCCTCATACTTCTGACGTTAAACAGAGTGAGCGATGACCTTACATTCAGAAAACGTTCCTTGAAATAACACTCTGTAAATAGTGCTGATTTGATTTGAACAAGACTATTACGAAAAGGATATGTGCGAAGGGGCCGAAGTTATGTTCGGCTAGTTTGCATTGTTCGAGAAAATTGAGTATTAAAAATAATGAACTATAGCTATGATAATGCTTGACCTCTCAAAGTTCGTAAATCGCTATAATGTTGACATTTGATTAAAACTATTGTTAGGAATTAGGAGATATTGTTTCAATGACGAATCGAACGGTAGTATTTTTGTCTTCATAGCATTCGCCTAACCGAAGATATGAATCTGCAAAATCATATTGCACCGGTGCAATATATGTTATTAGAGGGTCCTGAAGTGGTAAAATGGGAACTGGGATTGATCTATTTTTAGACTGGGAAAATGGGATTTGGGTTGCTGGGACTGGGTTTTGGCCACTGGGAATGGGAAATGAAGTCTTCAAAAATGGGAATGGGATTGAAGTAATGCGACTCGATTCCCAATTTTGATCCGTTTTTGGTGCCTTTGGTCATGATTTTTGTTGTTAACTATATTATTCACAGCACTACCTGCGAACAGGCATACTCTGGCGCCCGGAATTCTGGGTTTTCTGATTATGCGTGTCTGAGAATGCTGCAAATGCCATTTCCGGGATTCAAATTTAAAAGCCCCCCCCGCCTTCGGCCCCCCCCCCCAATATTTCATAAAGTGTCCGCCACTTGCACACACGGTGGCTTAGAAGATCTTAAAACTGTTTATTCTACCGATAATTAAAGGGTTTTTTATTGACTGGTATTTCAATAACTCGGACTGGGATTTCTAATAAAAATCCAACTGGGACTGGGATTTTGCCAAAATTTCAGGTGGGAAATGGGATTGGGACCCCCCCTTCAGGACCCTCTAATTATTCTTTATTTAAAAAATTCCTGGTTTCTGATTGGCTAACAGCCAACTGTGAAATTGTCATATCAACTCAATGGCTGACCAAATACGGATTTTTCACATTCGTATTAGCAAAATGACGTCAACTAGAGTCGAAATGAAAAAAATTTGGACGCGCTTGCGCCATATTACTATGACGACGAGAATCATATTGACTCGCTGACGCCATTGATATGACGCAACGACAGCTGGCGAAGGACTAAGGAATTGTTTTTTTCTTAATACAAATAAAATACAAATGTTTGTTTTGAATTTTTTAAATAAATAATAAAACAATTATTGAATTCGGTTTTCGCACAATATGAAGAATTATCAAGCCCTCAGTTTGCCGTTATCAATCTCAGCCTTCGGCTTCGGTTGATAACGGCAAACTTCGGGCTTGATAATTCTTCATATCGTGCTCAACCTTATTCAATAATTGTTAATTAAGTAGGGACCGTTCGAGAAAATTTAATGTGCTCAGTCGCGAAAGACAATCGACTTTTCTTTGTCAAGACGCCATGGAGCAGAAACTTGAACACTGATACCAAGAACATTTTATTGAATGTGTTTCTTGTTACTTTATGTTTAAAATATGGCCATTGTTAAAGCCAAACTTTAGGACAGAATCCGATGCTCAGAACGCAGTTATGCGAGAACGAAGAATATGCTACGGTCAGATTTAAGGCTAGATTCGCCCCTGTGGCATACTATAAGTCTCTCTAGGCGGGGAGTAAGATCTCATATATTCAACAAGCGGAGAAGGCTTGGGTTAAAGGTTGAATTGTGTCCGAAAAAAATCCGACATCTGCGAAAACCCAAAGGGCAATTTTACATGCAGCGCACACTGCATGCATGTGCCCCCATGCAGCGACTTACAATTATTGTAGGAGGCATAATACCAGGATGATCTCGAAAATTTAGAAAACTACGTTAAAACAAAAATAGTGGACATTGCAAACCACTAAAGGCGATTTAGATAAGGGATTTGCAAACGAACTCGGAGTCTCAAGGAGGGAAACCCCGCAAGTTAATTGCTAATATTTCACTATGACAACAGAAACAAAACATACTGTAGTTATCCGAATACTACTTTCAACATAGGCCATTTTCGGCGTATATATATATAATGCTATAATTTCTGTCCTCTAACTTGAACGACTGGCAAGAAGTCCGTACTTTAAGTTTTACACACTTTTCCAAAACTACGCGACCTATCCGAAAGTATCTCAATTCATAGGAAACGTAGACAAAATATATGTTTTAAACCGTTCTAACACCTAAAGAAGAATGTTGTCCTAATATGAGCTAGATATAAAACTAAAAGAAACAACAGACCATCACAACTAAAAATCTGTTTCATGAATGAGTGAATCATATTTAATGTTTAAAAATGAACAATTCAATGTCAACATTAGTCATTAACCGTGTATCAAACCCTCTTGCGCTAAACCATAGCAGTACTATTATGATTTTGCAATAATTATCACTAAAATATTTTGAAATTCTTCTCAACTTTTTTATGTAAGCACACAATGAATGAAATTGTCAACGAACCACAAACTAAATGTAGTAAACAAAAATGTTGTGAATATATGAAAATGTTTTTATTGCCAACACAATCTATATCCCCAATGTGAAGAATGTTTACTTTGCTTGAGATAGCCTTTTTGGAAAAAAAATATTCGCTATGCAGTAGTGATTTCAACTAAGCCTAAGGCTATATAGTGCCACAATAAGACGATTCTACTACACTGAAACTTATTTTCTCCACACAAGAACAACTGCTTTCGCCCATCATATTGTTTGTAAGCGACAGTCTCATCGAAGCGTTTAAATTTCCCTCTGAATTCCTTAACTTTATATGTTGTAGCTACTCCGATCCGTTCTAGAAGATTAGACAGGTGAAAGCACGGTTCAATAATTAAACAGATGAAACTTTGGCAGACAATTTGAAGCGATATTTGCATGGAAATTGAATTAAAGTGAGTACTCAAGGTGAATAATCGTGCGATAGCGAAGAGCTGCGCATCCTTTTAATTAAACAATATTAATTTTAGAATGTAAACATAGTTTAATCAACTGGCGTGCAAGCGTCACTATATAAATTCCCAAAATTGGCCGCCCAATTTAGTTTTCAAGGCAATGCTGACAAGAAACAACAAATGTGGATAACCTTTGTTCGTTTCTAACGTATATGCAGAATGAAAAGTTTTGTTAAAACACCACACTTGTCATTTAAATTTCTGTTCCTGATGTTTCCTCTTGCTGTTAGAATGGAAGACGAATATTGCAGACCGGAGAATTCAACGAACATGGCGCTTTCTTTTCGTTTGTTGTTTAAAGGTAAGTTTCTTTTAAAAATATCGTTTTGATTTATATAACTAAAACTTAATAACAATAATGTTTATACTGTACGTTAATCGGTTTGGAGGTTTTCCGAATTCTTTCATGTTGCATTTGCATTATTTTCAACTGAATTTGTCGTGAGCCAATAAAAATAATTAATTGTGCTAATTTTGTAATATCGAAAAGCAAAAATTGTGGAATGACACTGGATCATGACAGTTCACGAAATAAGAAAACGTACTGCATGGATGGGTCATGTTCTATACTATAAAACAAGGTTTGAATATTTCAAGGTTACTTGAAATGATGGAGGAATATATTAAAGGTTCTATCTATATATACAGGATATAATTATTTAAACATTTTCTCGCTTATTAAGCGTTTTGAGACAGCACATTTTTCGAGCTGGTCTATGCCGAGAAATATTTGTAGCATCAGTCAAAAATTATTTTTTGTGGCCATACAAAATATTTTGACATTACTAAATCTAAAATAATTCCACGTTTAGCTATAATTAATGCACCAGAGAATTTTAGTCAAAAGGACCATGCCACTCTACGATAGAATGTCTATAAGGACAGTTGACCAATTTAAGGGAACTTAAAAACATATCAAACATTAGACACTATATTATCGGAAACCTTTTAAATCTGACATGGTGTGCATGACCAATTCAAAAGATGCTATTAATTTATAAATAACTTGGAATACAGGTACATAAGCGAGTTGGAATGATGGGAGAAGCTACTGTTTGCTTAAGAAAGTTCAAAACTGATGAACTAATTCTTTGTCTGATAAATATCATTTATTATTATAGATGTATGCCCTTTGATAAAAAGCATGTTATCTGAAGAGACGTATGATTTCAAGGTTGATTGTGGCCTTCGATGTTTGCATGATCCATTCTGTGCTGGGTACAACTTTCTTAAGAAAAATCGCAAGAAGAATATCATGACAAATTGCCACTTAACACATACACTTGTTCACAACTTTTATGATTGCAATGCTCATGACAAGGGTTGGACGTTCTACCATCCCGTTGGCCAAAGAAAGGTACGAAACTATACAGTAGAACGTGCTCTATAAACATTTTGTGAATTTATATGACATATACTTAGCGAAGTAGAATAACATAAGAACTTCGTATTACGGGCTAATGCCTAATGATAATTGGTCAAGGAGAATTATATTAATTTTTTGTTTTAATTTGTTCGAAATTTGAAAGAGAGATTGGCAGATGTTTGTCTTGTTCTCCCGGATAGAGAAATCTGAATGTATACTAATTGGCGCAATGAATAATTTATGCATAACACTACTAACCCTTAATGCGCTCGCGGCAGTATGCAGTCTTCCAGGTATTATTATATTCACAATCATGTATATATCCTACTAGAAATACATGCATGCAATAACCCCTCGCCTGTTTTCAAAAGATGTATACTCAGTTCCGTTGCGAGCACTTCGTCTGAAGGTGTGTGTACGTTAGATAGAGGGGGGAGGGGGGGGGGGTTACCAAAATGTTTCCAGATGTACAAAAATTTTTCAGGACATATAATAATTTTTCCGAAAATACAGTTGTTTTCCAAATTCACTTTCTCATGTCCTGAGAATTACCTTGAAAATCTTCTGCAAATCTACTTAAATTTACCTAAAAGTGCACTGGGAATCTACCTGAAATTCCTCATGAGCAATTATCAGGGGTGTTGCCCCCCCCCCCCCAGTGAGTTCCAAGCAAACACTCTCTGATTTATTGTTCGTGTATTTCATCTCCCAAAATATTGTGCATCATACTATAGAGCTTTTGCTGTTGTCATGCTCTATAGCATGGTTCAAATTTATGAATTTTTATTATATAAAGTATAGTGTTTTACAGAGATTTCGAGCACTGATAAAAATGATAATCTCACATGTGAAATTATTCATGATAATCTCACATGTGAAAATTATCGCCTTTTCAATTATCGCTTTTCTGTAAAAATTATCGCTTTTCATTTAAGACTGTCCTTTATATAATAAACAGAAAAATACATGGGTGATTGGAAATACCAGATTTATTTTTCGTGTTGAACATGACATCTCACTCGTTCGCTGCGCTCACTTGTTCGCTGCACACTCATGTTCAACACTCGAAATAAACCTGGTTATTTCGTGCACCCATGTATTATTCTCTATTTAAACTACAACTTCACTGGTTTAAATTATTATCAAGTTATCAGTGATTGTAAAAGTTGCAGATAGAAGTGTTTTGTTTTATATTATTATCAAGTTATCAGTGATCGCAAAACCTCCAAATCCTTAATTTCAAATGTTAGAATGTTAGGGTTTGTAATCCAAGTGAGAATATATACATTTTAAGACCTAACCAGGAACGACTGCGAAAAATGCAGCACAAGGTCCTCTGGTAGGAATTGAACCTACGGCCCTGCGATTCCGGTCCAGCGCTCTAACCAACTGAGCTACAGAGGCCAGCTGTTGAGCTTTAATCGTAAGTTCATGTATATTTAGGTAATCGGGTGTGCGGGTTATGATAAGGTGGACTTCAATAATTTGGATTCTTGCACTTCACTTGGTGGACTTAATATTAGAATGTTAGGGTTTGTAATTCAAGTGAGAATATATACATTTTAAGACCTAACCAGGAACGGCTGAAAAAAATGCAGCACAAGGTCCTCTGATAGGAATTGAACCTACGGCCCTGCGATTCCGGTGCAGCGCTCTAACCAACTGAGCTACAGAGGCCAGCTAGCTGTTGAGCTTTAACCGTAAGTTCATGTATATTTAGGTAATCGGGTGTGCGGGTTGTGATAAGGTGGACTTCAATAATTTGGATTCTTGCACTTCACTTGTTGGAATTAATATTAGAATGTTAGGGTAAACTTGTAATCCAAGTGAGAATATATACATTTTAAGACCTAACCAGGAACGACTGCAAAAAATGCAGCACAAAGTCCTCTGGTAGGAATTGAACCTACGGCCCTGCGATTGCGGTGCAGCGCTCTAACCAACTGAGCTACAGAGGCCAGCTGTTGAGCTTTAACCGTAAGTTCATGTATATTTAGGTCATCAGGTGTGCGGGTTGTGATAAGGTGGACTTCAATAATTTGGATTCTTGCACTTCACTTGTTGGAATTAATATTAGAATGTTAGGGTTTGTAATCCAAGTGAGAATATATACATTTTAAGACCTAACCAGGAACGACTGCGAAAAATGCAGCACAAGGTCCTTGTAATCCAAGTGAGAATATATACATTTCTATATTCTCACTTGGATTACAAACTATTCTCATTTGGATTACAAAATATATACACAAAATATATACATGTACTATACATTTGTATATTCTCACTTGGATTACAAAATATTCTCACTTGAATTACAAACCCTAACATTCTAATATTAATTCCACAAGTGAAGTGCAAGAATCCAGATTATTAATTTCAAATGCCCCGCCGGGGCTAAGATTCGAGAGGAAATGCCCAACCCCCGGGATGTGCTTTACAGGAAAATGGCTGGGCGAGGGGGATGGGCACACTTGGATTTGGCTGATGCATTAAAAGTCCTGTGCTTATTTCAGACTGCTTGTCAAATATTTACTTGCTAGAAGTAGAAATTTACTCTGACCACTGGATGAAGAAGACATTAAATAAGTACTGGTCAATAAACAGAAATGTATTTTATTTTTTTGTATTACAATTTTATTTTTATACTATAAAAATAAAATATAAACATGCAGCATAGAATATGCAAATTCGAGGCAAAATTATTGATGAATCGGTTTATTTATAGGATTTTATAACAAATAGCAACTATAAAATTTGTACCTTGTCTTCACATCGCTTTATTCTGTTAGCCAATGCAATTTACATATTTTATAATCAGTTCCTTTCCTGGTAACTGCATTTCTAAATGAAATCATCGTGAGTAGTGAGTGCTGAGCAGGCCGTTTTACTATAAACAAATTTTAGAAATTGATAACAACTTTGAAAAATATATCGTTGCACATTCGGTCACAGTCGGAACAAGAAAATATTTCTTTAAAAAAAAAATAATGTTTCGTTCCAATATAATTATAGAAATACTAGACGTCTGTAATTAGCGGTTGTCACCATAGATCACTTGTATATGTCGAGCAATGAAATCGGGCAATTTTGCAAGGCGGGCGGGCTTTGGTAATTTTTCTCACGTTTTAGTAATTTTCATTATCCCATAAATATGAGCTTCAAAAACCGTTTTCATTGGTCGACAGCGCTAGCCTTCCGCAATGATTTGATATACTCACCTGCTAGATTTGATACCCACCTGCGATAAGCAATCTCATTGGCTAATGACTTTGTCGCCTTTTGTTAATGCTGCCATGTCGTAAAATAGCAAAAAGAATATGTGGGGGAAAGTCGAGATTCAGGTTATGTTTTCATGTCACGCAATCACGAAACCTCGCCCAATCCCCATCCCTAACTCTAACTTCCTATGAGATTCATGAGATTCAAAATGGCGTCAGTGTATATTTGTCAATCAAACAACATGATGACTTTAAATCAAGATGAAACCCCTTCGGCAAGATAATAGAACAGTTTATATATTTTGTAAAGTTCTGTTTATGGGACAAAAACGTTACGACACGATTTTCTTGGTTAATTTGTAAATAAACTCATTATTAATTTTGAAACATTAAAATCGCATATCTTCTCACTCCGTCCACTCCTAGATCACAGGGCCAAATGATGTCCTAAACTTAGTTTTGGAGTTAACATTGCAATTCGTCATTCTTGTCTTTGATAGGTTGATTTAAAAATGATTGACAGTAGAAAGATTACATCAGAGTCACATTTACGCTACTATTTTTAAATACCAATACGTATCACGCACATAGATATCTACGCCATTTCCAAATTTAGATAACGAAAGCAGCCTAGAAGTTGTAAACATGTTACGGAGTTCCTATTTATATATTACAAGAGCATACGGAAACGAGAGTGCAATTACATAATTATGCCTATAATTAATATATTCGTTTTTAATTTTTCGCATGAAGTATTTGGCCAAGCGCAGTATGTTATCTGGCCTCGTATTTATTCTTAGCTTGGTCAAACTGCTCCCGCGGTCCCAAAAAGACTAAATTCAAGAGTAAGGGCCAGGCTTAGATGAATTAAAGGCCTGCAAGAGCCTTTTATTCTGGCTAAAATCTAGGACACCACGTCGTCACACAAAGCGGATAGAACTTCGCTTGACAAGTTGACATATATAATTAACTAAGATTCCCAATTATACGCCACGCCTCCAAAAAACTTCTTATGCTAGGAGCGGTCATCTCATTGGACGATTCTAAATGTAATTGACATTTCAGCAAGAATACTGGCAAAGGATTGGATAACTTTGATATCTGACGTCACTTTCCTGTGACATTGTTCGAAACCAAATACAGTACCGTTTCGTTCCTGCGGGGAACGAAACAAAAATGTTCATAGTATGTTGTACCGTCGTTTGCAACTAACGATGAACAGTCGCTCATAAAGACATTCGCGTGATTAGAATCTTCAATGTTTGTCAAGAACAACAACACTTAATTGTTGTTTCCCATGTGTACAATAATAAGTAACAAAACGGCTTTGTGTGGTCTGAACGTGTTGGGCTAGAGACCTACTGGAAACTTTTACAGGCTTTTTAATGAGAATAGAGAATGTTTTATCTGCAACTGTTCACCCTTAGTTGCAACCGACGGTATTTGACAGCATAAAATTGCCTGTGGCTGTGATAACTGATATAAATAAAATACAGTCTGGTTATACTGACTTGAGCATGTCATGACAAAGTCTTTATTGGAAAATTGTGAAGAAATAGTCGAATATAGAGGGTCGAATATCATACTTCAACTTGTATAGCTACAGTATCATTGGTACATAGCGTTGTGAAGACAAGCCTTTGCTTACCTTTCGCTTCAGCAGTCTCTTTTTCCATGCTTCTCTACGCTTTCCCAGGCGAGCTTCTCTTTCCTCAGCAGTCTCCTCGAGCAAACGTTGTCGTCTTCGCTCCCTCCTTTTCGCTAGACGTTCGGCTTTCTTGTCGTTTTCTTGCCGCTCTTCATTTGGCTCCATGCATATCTTTTCAATTGGTATTTGATACCGTAATTGTTTTATTAAACTTTTTATAGAACAAATTGCTTTGAAAGCTGTCAAAGTTTTTTGCAAACGTACAAAATACTGTAGTGTAAAAAGCAAATTATTTTCATGACGTATCTGTCAGTTGAAGTCGTCATTTGTCATACAACAACAAATTTTAAATTTGACCAATCAGTGTTCGCTATCCATGACAGTCCGCCATATTTTTGAGATCAGTGAGGATGACCACCCACTCAAGGTTCGTTAGTCACGCCCGCGATATTTGATGAACTTTAGACTTGGCTAATGCTTTCGTTTCCCCGGGTGTAAATAGCCGGGGGAAATTAGTACCCTCGCACGGCGCTTCGCGCCGCCGGCTCGGGGACAAAGACTGACTTATAGACAACCAGAGATGTAGCATAACACTTGCCCGCTTTCTTGGGGAAAGTTAACCTGCTGGCAAACGTTGTTATTCTTACGCCAAGCGACGAAAAACTAACGTCTGCTTACCCGAGCTGCACATTCAATTCCCTTTGTTTTAGGAGCCAATCATCTGGCAGTGTTCATAACAGTTAGAGCCAATTGGAAGCCGCTTTATTGCGGGATTAGCTACTGGGGAAAGCCCTTGCACATGGGAATATATATATTGTTTGCACGGGTTGGAATTTGTTTATTTGCGTGGATATATTTTGGAAACTATAGCGTTGCACTTCACGATGCTTACGTAGAATAATATTGTGTCATCTCCTCGCATGTTCTGCAAACAATCGGTCTATATAAAATGCAAAAGCAGTAGGAGAAATTTAAATTTGTTAACAGTGACAAACAGTCAATCGGGAAACTCGGGTATATCAGGATATGTCCAAATGTTGCTCTTGATACTTCCTATATGCCATGACTTCGACGAAAAGTTCTAAAAGACTAAAGATGATTTCCACTCCGTCCTGCGCATCAGTTCTACTAATAACAAAAGGAGACCGCCAGATAAAAACTTCGGCAAATTTTTGCATATTTCGAACTTTTTTGAATTGAAACGAAGAGTTTATGTTCATTTACAAGCATAGCGGATCAGAAAAGTGTTAGATATTCAGTTAGTATATCATATTTTACACTAAATATAGCAGTTCAAAATGTAAACAAAGTTTGCACATACGCACAGGAGTGGACATCATCTTTAAGCTCTCGTTGTCATGTAGAAAATATCGTCAAGTTAGAGTATAAACGTTGCGAAGTTTTGGCGAATTGGAAAATTGATCTCGGCGGAATTACAAGTTTCTCGGGTTTGTATTGTGTTTACAGTTTACAGTCAGAAGTGGTTGCTCAAACAGCAAATTAGTTCACTTTGAAGCTAATATTTCGCTTTCTAAGCCAAAGTATTATAAAATTTTCTGTCTTCCAAGTTCTGTTGGCTTATAAAGATAAACATCCGTCAAAAGTTCAAATTTCAGCGAAATATATTCGGAATTTGATGCTGTCTGGCCTAGATTCATACAGTATAATGCGAACCTATCCGCGTTTTAAATATATTAAACCGATCGAACATCTTCAATATCCTAATCTGATCATTAATGGTGCATTTTAATACCTGGACAGGCAATATCTTTAAATTCAATTTATGTGCAATTTTGACCAAAATTCAACCGACGATTGCTTTCAAAATATTTATTTATATTTATTCCGCTCCCTAAATCAACTGACGTCACTTTCCAGAATTTGGAAGGTAAATTCTGATTGGTTGACTTAGCGGAATTCAGTTTGGCGCTCAGGTAAGCAGACGTTAGTTTTTCGTCACTTGGCGTAAGAATAACAACGTCTGCGAGCAGGCTAGGGGCAAGTGAATACCATAACGGGCAAGTAAACGTTCACAAAAAACTGGACATCTTTAAGTTTACGTTTCAATTGTCGGATTTTTTTGTAGGGCATGTACTTGATTCAGAGGTTATTTTTTGTGGGCCAAAGTTGGATCCGAGGCAGTGTATCATAGCCATGTAGAGCAGCGGAACGGATCGAACATGTTGTCCCCTTAATTTACAGTATACTCCCTAATTAAGCACCCAAGTGGCCATTGTTTGATGGCAATTAAATCAATTTTATTCAGGGCAACTATAGTTTTCATGTCCAACTTGGGCGGAGGGCAAGTGGTCAAAAAAGTAAAGTTACACCACTGACAATTTTCACGTGGCCTGACCGAAAACTCGAACATGTTAAAATTCTCTTAATAACTATAGTCTTCGAGAGTTGGTAACGCTTGAGGTTCTCTGTTTGCCTGAAATGTGAAATAAAAAATGACGGATTTTTCTGCCGAGAAGCCCTGAGCCGTGATTACCGGTATTTTTGTCCGAGAAACGAGAATTTAATATTTCATACACGTAGAACAGAGATTGGACATATAGCGAGTAGTGCGAATGTGAAGAAAAGCAATACCGTATTTACTCGTTTGAGCGCCACCCCCGATTGAGCGCCACCCCCGATTGAGCGCCGCCCCCGAATGAGCGCCGCTTTTGAGATCAAATTTTTTTAAAGAGCGCCGACCCCGAATGAGCGCCGCACTAAACAGTGTTAAACACACTGAGCTATACTTATATATGTGGAGATCGTGCTCTCGACGAAAGTGTGTGGCCAAAAACATGGCGGATTTGACGTCACAATCGACCTATTTTCATGGCAGTTTCCACTGACCCATGGCTCGAATGTCCGTGGGCGACAAAATTCAACCCCCCTGATTTTACAGTGATTTATCATTTATGTACTGTTGTTTGTATTAGTTGATCGACGATGGAGTGTATTTTGATTTTTGTCCTTTTGAAAATACAGTATTATTCTAACTGCGCGTATAAATCAATAAAGACCGAAAGCCATTAATAAAAAAAGACATGAATGGAGCTTGACGGCCACAAGAACAAAGCATGTAAGTCATTGAAATGATTTATCAATTCTTGTTGTATAATTTGTGAATTTGTGTTGCAACTGACTATCAAGATTATTTTTTAAAACACGAGTATTATAACAATCCCCAGCAAGTAAAATTAAGCAAATATAGCTTGTTGAAAACCATACTGCTATAAATTTCCCTGAGTGAGTGAGTGACAAAGGTTTTTTTAGAGATTTTAATACCAGTTTAATCTATTAGTAAATTGTGGGGAAAAGCAACTCTTTGGAATATAAAGCACTTATATCACCATTAAAGTTTTTTACACCTTTATGTATTCCGCTTTCAGGTATGAATTTATCAAGAAAATATGGGATATCTGTACTAAGTACCAGGTGGCAATGAAGAAAGTCAAGTGTATTTCTTTATAATGGTCTTCCTTGTAAAAGGCAATGGCACTATTTCATTGAACATTCAAGGAACAATCGCCTTTTAAAACAAATATGCACATTTTTATGCTCTAGTTACAATGTTTGATATCTGCATTTTATGCGATTCATACCTTATTTTTAAGTGTTCCTCAAATATTGATTCAATACATTACCTCGGGCTGACCAATTCATTCCATCAAGATATTTGCTGTGTTGGTGTAATACATGTACTCAGGTGAATAAGATGCTCGTGTGATGTTACGTACTCTGAGTGGATATCCACACTGGGCAGGCTTGAAAAATATGCCTGGCCACAGTGGGATTTGAACCTACAACCTTTGGAATACTGGCCCAATGCTCTGCCAACTGAGCTATACAGTCGGGGCAGTTCGTGTATGCGATATTTCGGAACTGAGTCTAGTTCCTTCGATATCAGTGTAAGCTAATAACCATGATATTTGTGAATATGATGCTTGTGTGATGATACTAGTACTCTGAGTGCATATCCACACCGGGCAAGCTTGAAAAATATGCCAAGCCACATTGGGATTCAAACTGACCTGACCGCGTAGCTCAGTTGACAGAGCATTGGCATTTGGGCTAGTATTCCAAAGGTCGTAGGTTCAA
>CACRXK020005448.1:0-28058 GCA_902702795.2 Paramuricea clavata
AAACAATCCTATTTTTACTGGCTCATATTTATGAATTCACAATTGTATGAATCGTTAGATCGATTGTGATCAACGTGGATTTCTTAATACGCTCTCGTTTGATATAAACGTATGTTAATGAATACTGTAAGTGACATTTTAGAGGGTCCTGAAGGGGTAAAATGGGAACTGGGATTTGCTTATTTTTGGGTGGGAAAATGGGATTTCATGCACTGGGACTGGGATTCATCAGCGAAAACACAATAGAAAATGGGAATGGGAATATTTTAGCAGGACAGCCACTGAGATGATAGGATTTGTGCTCTGGGACAATGGGATTTACATGGGCGTACGGGAAGGAAAAAATTAGGGGGGGGGGGGAATTTGCCCCACTTTTTCGGATTGTGCCCACATTGTTGCCCGACTGTGAAGTGAATATTGCTGGACTGGCTTTGTTTGTCCAACAAACTGGGGGGGGGCTGCGCCCCGCCCGGTACGCCCATGGGGATTTAGTCAAAATTTGGGCTAGTTAATGGGAATACAACCCCCCCTTCAGGACCCTCATTTTAGTTACAAGCCTGGAGATGGCTGTCAAAATTCAGCAGAGTTTATGTGTCAGAATGAAATGACATGTGAAAACACTTAGCAAGATTGAGGCATTAAATGCGATATTATTTGTATTTCAGCTGTTGGTACTTGTTACGGAATGGCTATGTAAAGCTATATATAGATTGTGTTAAACGTGGTTAAAAATATTTTGACTTTGTTGTTTCTGATGACATTTGCCGACTCTCAACTTTTCAGTTACTCTCGATCAACTCTCGACTTTTTACTCTCGATCGACTCTCGACTTTTTACTCTCGACCTTTTACTCTCGACCTTTACTCTTGACTCTCGACCCTCGACTTTTAGATACACTCAACGAGCCCTCCCAATAAGCCCATTCTCAAACATGTGCATGAAACAAAAATGTCCCCAGTATGTTATGTAGTATTTAAAACATTAGCAGCAGTGTTTTATCAGATATAAAGATACGAGGCAAAGCCGAGTATCTTTAGGTCTGATAAAACACACACTGCAAATGTTTTAAATTGCTTCAAAAACGATCGATCTAGTAAGTTCACTGGCAAAGTAATTTTCAAAAATCTTTATTTTAAAGTTTATGTAAATAAAGGGAAATCTCTATCACATATAATGACATGCTTATGATTTTTCTTTGTATTTTCCTGATGAATTATTAATGAGTTTGTGAATATTATTTTGATGATGGTAATTTTATTCTTACTAGGGTGGACTGCCCTGGGCAAGAGGGGCAGCAGCTGTCATCAACTTTAATTGCTTTTTAATCCTTCTTCCTGTCTGCAGAAATATGTTGTCTTTTTTCCGAGGTCTTGATGTAAGTTTAGTGATTAGCAGGCTTCACTAGTTTGCAACAGGCGATATGATTAACCTGCAATTATCACCGTGAGAAAATTAATTATATCTGAAGATGAGAAGTAAGATGAAAAATAGACACTTGAAAAGTTAATTAGCAACAAACTAATAGCTTCCAATTTCCAGACAAAGTGTCCAGACCTGCCAACCCTTGAGTAGCAGAAATAGTGAGTTGCTATCTAAAAAATTGTGAGATTGACTGAAAAATCATGAGAAATTTTCAGGTTTGCTCAATATGACCACGGCTAACTTTAACAACACTAGAAAATAATCAATAGATATTCAATTTTATGTCATAGTATGCATTTATATTTTGTTAATATAACTGTAAATGCAAGGCTTATTAAAAATAGACTGTTTTTTCTTTATGGCTTTAGTAGTTTCCATTGTACAAAAACAAGAAAACTACGAGTAATATTAGGACTAGCAGGACAATTAAGTTAGCAGGACACGCCTTTTACATTGTAACACAAACATCACACATACAAATTTCTGGCATTGTACATTGCACATTATGAATACACTAATAAAGTGTGATGTTTCCTTGGAAGAGTGTGCCTTATTGTAACTAGATGTTGCGCACCCAGCACCCTGCCAACAAAAATGTAGACGCGACAGGGGCACTATTAATTTATTAAACGGTACCCCTTCGGAACTTAATTGTGAGATTGTGAGAAAGCATAAAAAATGGTGAGTCTCACAATTAAATCGTGAGACTTGGCAGGTCTGAACTGTCTCTGCTTCAAAGTGTCTGTGTTCATTATGCAAATTACTTCTGAAGTTGACGACATGCCCAGTAACTAAAAACCACCAATAACATTGTATATTCAACTTAGTACTTCAAATTTTTCATTCCTTCAGTGTTGTGGTATGGGTCAAAATATTCAACGTCTACTGGATAAAAATATAAAATTCCATCGATTCATTGCATATGTTATATGTCTATTCACAGGTTAGTTTTTATTTTTTATTATATTTGAAAAGACAGAGCCGAATTTTACTAAATGTATTTGTTAGATTCCAGGCTGTCATGTAAGTCTTTCCAAGGGTGTAATTCTTCAATTTTATTTTTTTCTAGTTATTCATATAAGTGCACATGTTTTCAATTTTGAGAACTTAGTTCGAGCGTATGATGGCTCATCCTTGCAACACAGTTTAAGCATTATGGACGATATTGGCAACAAGACATATATCAATCCTGTTCGAAATCAAAATTCTGTAAGTACAATAATAGACCAGAATGCCTTATTACAGTAAAGTAAATATTACAGTGGAACTTCCATGCTTCTCTCATCTCTGAGCTACTCTTGCTAAACAAGGGACAGCAAACTCCATACCCATCATATGAAAATTCTTCATCTAAAATGTCCCAGCCATTTTATCCAATTTTATTCCCAGTGCTGCAGCTGTGTTTCCTAAATGCATTCTGAGTATTCAGCTTCTCCACTGTTCATTTTTTCCTTTGATTTTAGGATACACCAACAGAAGTTTTTCGTACGGGTTGGTAACATGATAGATCATTGGAAATATAATAATGCTACATTCTTAGCTAAATTCTTCTTTCGTTATCATTTTTCTCTCTCTAGTGGCTGGGGTTTCTGGATTCCTTATTACTATTGCTTTGATTTTAATGGTAAGCCTTTTCATTAATTCTGACACAACAACAGAACAGAAAACGTGGGTTCTCTTAGACTGAGTAACTGGTGTTCCGATTTTTTTAATAATAAAGGTGACATCGTCAACAGAACTTTTAAGGTAAATGAAGATATCATCTCAACTTTTTTTTGGGAACATGACTGATTTTTTTTCAAATGTCTACAACTGTTGTATTTTTAGACGTTCTTATTTTGAAGTGTTTTGGTACACACATCATCTGTTTAGTGTTTTCTTTGTCGGCCTGATTGTTCATGGCATGCAGTAAGTTAAAGATTTCAGTTTATAAAATGATAACATTTGTCAGCAATATTCTTGCAGTACTTAATTAGTCTTATCAAGTTATGTACAAAACAATTCTTGAAATGTTTAGGGGTTTATTACGGAGACAAACTAACACAAATGAACATGATCCTGAATTCTGTAAAGGAATGATTAAAGACAAATGTCCTGTTCCAAATTTTGAATCATCAGGACCGCAGGTATGATTATTTGATCTGGTGACTCACTGGAGGATAGAGTGGATCGATATCGCAAGTACCGAATACCGATATACCGCCATCAGAATACCGGTATTTTTAACGTGTTTTTTTTTAAGCCAAACTGAACTGCTGACCATCGAGAAAAATCAAGTTTTGACAAAATATTAATGTGGCACATACTGTTATTAGTGCAAATGTCACAAGATTCGCATTATCAAGCTATGTTAACGGCGCTAAGCAGCAATTATTAGTAGGCCGTCGATTGGGCGTCGAAGTGTTGAATCTGTGAGCATTAACTTTGCTTTCTAAACGTGATTGCAAGCAAGTTTGACTTGAAATAGCATTTCAATTCGGTATTAGGCAGCAAAATACCGAAATGTCGGTATATCGGTATTTTTAAATTGTCAATATCACCAAACCGGTATCTAAACAAATACCGGTCTACCGGATATATCCGGTATATCGATCCACTCTAGTGGAGGACTCATTGTGTTGCTGTTTCTCAGTAAGCGTTATGCTGTAACAAATGCTGGCCACTTATAGGAACAAAAAGATTAAACTCTCAGTTCTATTCATTTACCACCAAATACACATTATGAAAAAATGAAACATTATTTTCTTACGTTTTAGACTTGGAAATGGATAGTTCTACCATTATCCTTGTACTTCATCGAAAGGTGCATTCGTTTTGTAAGATCTCTACAAAATGTCACAATTACAAAGGTAACTTTTTTTATTGGAACTTACGGGTAAATACAGCTTCGAGGAATATGTTACATATACATGTATTTCATTGTTTTCAAAAGGTTATTAATCATCCATCCAATGTAATAGAAATTGAAATGAAGAAACCTGGCTTCTCTTATTGTGCTGGTCAGGTAAGAACTTACAATTGTTCAAACAAGTCGTTTCAATAGCTGCATCATGTTTTCATGCAGTGATAATAAACATGTTAACCACGTATGCTTGTGTCAATTGCTGTCTTTTTGGTCTCTTTATTTCCTAGTATGTGTTCCTACAATGTCCGAAAATATCCAAATTGGAATGGCATCCTTTCACTCTGACTTCGGTGAGAACCTTTGAGGAAATGGAATATTGATGAAGGACATGACATGACATGACATGACTATGTTACATTTAATAGTTTTGTTTGTGGAAACACCACGTAAATTTATTACTGCAGTAATAAATTTACGTGGTGTTTCCACAAACAAAACTGTTATATTTTATCACCATGCAAACATACAAAGAACTTATGTAACATTTGTTTTAGAGTCCAGAAGAAGAGACATTTAGTGTTCACATTCGCACAGTTGGAGACTGGACAAGTTTGTAATAACATTCCTGTTTTGGTTGTTGTTGCTGTTGTATGTTGTATGTTGTCGTTATCGTCGTCGTCGTCGTTGTCATCGTCGTCGTTGTTGTTGTCGTTGTTGTTGTTGTTGTTGTTGTTGTTGTTGTTGTTGTTGCTGTTGTTGTTGCTGTTGTTGCTGTTGTTGTTGCTGTTGTTGTTGTTGTTGGTTTCTGCGCCTAGATGCGCTAATAGTTGATATCCAATCATTTTCCTAACAGCTGCACTTTCAAAAGCTTGTACTGGTGATGGAATGGAAGTGAGAGATCTGAACGAGATACCAAGGTTTGTCATGTGGTGTTAGCCATGTGCCGTTTTCTTAGAGTGCCTTTATCACACATTAATAGTATATTTTGATCTGCTCGAATGATCATTTATATTATTGAATCTCTCGTTTAAATTTTATTGACATTGTTTTATAGTATCTCTGTTGACGGACCGTTCGGGACATCTAGCTCTGTAAGTAAATCTGGCGGACGTATGTACTCACACATGCATGCATTTAATTTAAATTTGTAACGACTTTTCTCCCGTAGGATTATTTCAAATATTCTACATGTGTGTTTATTGGAGCTGGAATTGGCGTCACTCCATTCGCGTCTATTTTAAAATCAATATGGTAAGGATTAATTCATACCTTAATTCATGGCGCAAATGTATATACATGTACTGTACAGACTACAGTAGATGATCCGGCATTTGGACGATTGTGAGCAAAGGAAAGATAGTTTGTCTGGTAATCTGCAGTTGTAGTTTGCCTCATTTTTTTAAGGAATCGTCATGAACATTCTTGTGCGTCGCTTCAAATTAAGAAAGTTTATTTCTACTGGATTTGTCCGGATACCAACGCATTTGAATGGTTTGCACAATTACTAGAGAGTCTTGAAACACAGGTACAAGTGAAGAAATTACTGTAGATGGTCTGTGTCTGAACTAGCTCTAAGATTAATCAAGTAGAAAAATACAAGGAGAACTTCGATGTTTTGAGTGAACGCCCTGTGGCTACTAACTACCCGACGAAGGGCCTGGGCTTGAAACGTTAAAGTTCTCCTTGTAGTTTTCAGGAAGTTGTATCCCCATCAATCCCTGACTTTCTTATGATTGCCACTACATACACTGGGACAGAATGTTGAAGATTTAATCAAGTAGAATGCTAGCTCATGCATCATATTGAATTGATTTTCAGATGGCTGAAAAAGGGAATCGCGGTTTTTTACAATACAACATTTTCCTAACTCGTGGCTGGAGTAAAGAAGAGGTATGATTCACGTGATCAACATATCACTAAACTGCAAACTGAAATTTATCATTTAGGTATGAGTCACGTGATCAACATATCACAAAACTGCAAACTGAAATGTATCATTTAGGTATGAGTCACGTGATCAACATATTACAAAACTGAAACTGAAATGTATCATTTAGGCACGAAATATAATGGTCCGTGACGAAACACAAAATGTCGATGTAATCACAGGTTTAAAACAGAAAACTCACTTTGGTCGACCAGAATGGACAAACATCTTTAAAAATATTGCGAATGATAATCCCAGGTTAGATTGTTTGTTTGTTTGCTTGCCGAAGTTTTCAATTTCAGGCTTGGTCTTTTCAGGCTCGGTGGGCTTGGTGTTTTCAGGCTCGATATTCTCAGGCTCGATATTCTCAGGCTCGATATTTTCAGGCTCGATATTCTCAGGCTCGATATTCTCAGGCTTGATATTCTCAGGCTCGATATTTTCAGGCTCGATATTCTCAGACTCGATCTTCTCAGGCTCGATGTTTTCAGGCTCGATGTTTTCAGGCTCGATATTTTCAGGCTTGGTCTTTTCAGGCTCGGTGGGCTTGGTGTTTTCAGGCTCGATATTCTCAGGCTCGATATTCTCAGGCTCGATATTTTCAGGCTTAGATTCCAGTCATTCCACTGTCAAATGTGGACCTGTTATTGAAACTCATGCTCACAGGAATTTTTTCTTGTTCTTTGTAGTGCTGATGTTGGTGTATTTTTCTGTGGTCCTCCAACACTATCCCACACGCTGCATACTCTGTGTGATCAATATAGTACATTACAGGAAGGAGTGAAGTTCTATTATAATAAGGAAAATTTCTGAATCTGCCATATAATGAACATTTTTATTGTGGCAAATCGCGCTGAGTATTGCTGGCTTTCAGTAAGTGTTACGAGCCAGCTGATGCCGCTCAACTTGAGAAATGTTCACACGTATAGGAGAAAGAAAATTACAAAATACTTTTGCCACTGGCAGACAGTGCCATACACCTCTCTACGTGATGCAGGAAGACAAGTCCGTCGCCAAAGATCGAATCGTAGTATGCTGACTCATAGTATAATTATATATATAACTGGATACATACTGTAAGTTCCTTATTTCGAGAGAGACTTCCTTGCATTTATAATTGCGTCGTTACAAAAAGTCTCGCAGCTAAAAATCTTTGTTTAGTTGTTTCAAGTTTTGAATTTCAAGCCACCAGACGGAGTAGTTTGGTTTTGTCGTCATAGCTATGTCAGCACCCCGCTATGCAATTCAATACACCCTGATACACCCTACGGCAATTACGTCACAAACCTCACACGCACAACAGTCAGCATATATAGAGCTCAAAGCAGATTGAATATGAAAATTCAAATCCATATCAACCGCATGAGATATTACAACATCTGATGGCTCAGTGTTGCAACTCTATTTCAGAGCCATCATCAGATTGATCAGAGGAATATATATGTGTCATGTTCCCATACAAACAGTATCACATCATCAATAGAATATAATACCGTGATTTCTAATTTTCTATATGGCCAAAAAGAAAATATAATGAAAAGTGAAAGCTGTCATGATGACTAAACATAAATTTGAACTTTGATATTGATTGATATTCTGACAAATGATGAGTAGACAAATTCCTTGTTTGAACTTGCTTATTTGGTTTAAATAAAATTACATGCACAAATAAAGGGCAAGACTTCTATATTTTTCCTGTTACTGACAAAAAATCTTTGAATTTTAGTCGCCATGACGCAAAATAAAGCATTTTCGTCCACGCAATATAAGCTGACACGGAAATGACACAACATAGCAACCATTTGGCTGATTATGCTAAATTTGCTGAAAATGAGCTCATGGTAGTGAAGTGGTAAGAATCTAGACTTTGATCAGATCGTATCGTCGGCCTGTCTCCATTAAAAACAGTATATTTATAAGAAAGCCGGTACAAAACGTTACATTTACTCAAATATGACTAATGAAATGCTTATTTTTATAAATTGGTAAAAATATTGACGATTTGAAGTTTTTTTGGAATGGATTTTAGGATTATTTTAATTTAAGATGTGTATTTCTCCTGACTAGTTTTAATTAATTTATGAGTCATCAATGCACGTGACAATTTTGGCCAATCAGAGGCGCGTACGGGGAAGGCATAAAAGCAACAACGCAGTTTTGGCGTCCATTATTGTGCGATATTTCGTTTACTGAGAAAGAAAAGTTTTATCTCACTGATTTTTTCACAATTTCGTCATGCAAATCTTTGTGAAAACTCTCACTGGCAAGACCATCACCTTGGAAGTAGAACCAAGCGATACAATTGAAAACGTAAAGACGAAAATTCAAGATAAAGAAGGCATCCCGCCCGACCAACAACGTCTGATTTTTGCCGGCAAACAACTCGAAGACGGCCGAACCCTTTCTGACTACAATATCCAGAAAGAATCAACACTTCATCTTGTCCTTCGACTCCGAGGTGGAATGCAGATTTTCGTGAAAACCCTGACTGGCAAAACCATCACGCTCGAAGTCGAACCAAGCGACACAATCGAGAATGTGAAAACGAAAATTCAAGACAAGGAAGGCATCCCTCCCGACCAACAACGATTGATCTTCGCTGGTAAACAACTCGAAGATGGCCGAACCCTGTCCGACTACAATATCCAAAAGGAATCTACCCTTCATCTTGTGCTTCGACTCCGAGGTGGAATGCAGATCTTCGTCAAAACTTTGACCGGCAAAACAATCACCCTAGAAGTCGAACCCAGTGACACAATCGAGAACGTGAAAACGAAAATTCAAGACAAGGAAGGCATCCCTCCAGACCAACAACGTTTGATCTTCGCCGGCAAACAGCTCGAAGATGGCCGAACCCTTTCGGATTACAATATCCAGAAAGAATCCACCCTTCATCTTGTCCTTCGACTTCGTGGTGGTATGCAGATCTTTGTGAAAACCCTGACTGGTAAAACCATCACCCTCGAAGTTGAACCCAGCGACACGATCGAGAATGTCAAGACCAAAATTCAAGACAAGGAAGGCATCCCTCCAGACCAACAACGTTTGATCTTCGCCGGCAAACAGCTCGAAGATGGCCGAACCCTTTCGGATTACAATATCCAGAAAGAATCCACCCTTCATCTTGTTCTTCGACTTCGTGGTGGTATGCAGATCTTTGTGAAAACCCTGACCGGTAAAACCATCACCCTCGAAGTTGAACCCAGCGACACGATTGAGAATGTCAAGACCAAAATTCAGGACAAGGAAGGCATCCCTCCAGACCAACAACGTCTGATCTTCGCAGGAAAGCAGTTGGAAGATGGCCGAACCCTTTCTGATTACAACATTCAGAAAGAATCCACCCTTCATCTTGTCCTTAGACTTCGTGGTGGTATGCAGATCTTCGTGAAAACCCTGACCGGTAAAACCATCACCCTCGAAGTTGAACCCAGCGACACGATTGAGAACGTAAAAACCAAAATTCAAGACAAGGAAGGCATCCCTCCAGACCAACAACGTTTGATCTTCGCCGGCAAACAGCTCGAAGATGGCCGAACCCTTTCGGATTACAATATCCAGAAAGAATCCACCCTTCATCTTGTCCTTCGACTCCGAGGTGGTATGCAGATCTTCGTGAAAACTCTGACCGGTAAAACCATCACCCTCGAAGTTGAACCCAGCGACACGATTGAGAATGTGAAGACCAAAATTCAAGACAAGGAAGGCATCCCTCCAGACCAACAACGATTGATCTTCGCTGGTAAACAACTCGAAGATGGCCGAACCCTTTCTGATTACAATATCCAGAAAGAATCCACCCTTCATCTTGTCCTTCGACTTCGTGGTGGAAACTAAATAACTTTGTTACTGAACATTTATCGAAAAACAATTAAGCATTTTGGAAAATATAACTGTTCATAGGGTTGCAACTTGCACTGTAAAAATAGTTTAAAAAAAAAACATAAATAAAGTATTCGAATTGGTTGTCAAACTTTTCTCTGCATCAAAAAACTTGTTGTATTTGCTTCATCATCATTGAAGTTTGCCCTAGTAAAATACAATGCAAAAAAAAACAAGATAAAATTGTCTTGCATTGTGTTATACAATGGCAAATGTAATTTTGAAATCAGTTCTAAAATTGTGGATAAAATGTACCACACTAGCCTTAGGGAAAACATGAATTGAAACAAATTTGGTTGACCTTGGACAATTATGTCTGGCAAAATTTGGTATTTTCTTGATAAATAGTTCGTTTGAAAAAATGTTTCACACAATAGTCTATTTAAATAATAATTGTGTCTGCTTGCAGGTGTTCTGTATTATTACAGTGATCATTAAGGGTCTATTTTGATCAGGAGTATTGTCTTACTGAGATTTATGAAAAGAAATATTTCACACAATAGTTCATTTAAATTATAATTAGGTCTGCTTGCAGGTGTTCTGTATTATTACATTGATCATTAAGGATCTACTCTGAGCAGGAGTATTGTCTTCCTGAGATTTAAGCAAAGCAGCGCTGCTCTTTCCCTTAACGAGTAAAACTGTCTGGCATTAGGTGGAGAAAATGACCAAAGTAGGGGCATGTTAGGGTGCAAGTGCTGCAAAAATGTCATGGGCAAATAGTCTGACTATTGACAACCCACTAAAATAGCAAACTTCCCTATTGGCAAGTAAAATTATCTGGGTTTAGACAGATTAAGTAGAACAAATAAAAGGTTAAAGAAAATGAATGCCATTCATTGCTGGTCAAATTACATTCATAAAAAAATCAAACATTGGGTTATGAATGTAATTATTGTAATATGACCAGAAGAGGTTTGCATTCGTTCACTTTTGAAAGAAATTGAACACACAAGTAACATGAGTTTGTATTTTTAATGATTGACATTTGACAACAATGTTTTAAGTTAACTATCCCCTTGTTCCATTTTCTCTTCATTTGTGTCATCTTCTTGAATATCCTCGGGTATTTTTGCTACGATCTCAATCAGTTTCTCCAATTCTTCGTCAGTTCGTAATCTCTCTTCGCTCTCCTCGATTATCAGCTGTATTTCAACAGGAGTGCTCGGTCTTAAATTTAACAATTGAAGTTTCTCGCCTTTGGTGAGGTTAAATGGAGCAACATCAAGAAGGAACTGTCTTATAACATCCTCATTTTGAAGTCTACAAGGTGTTTTTTCTAAGTATTTCATGACTTCGTACGAAATAGTAGCTAAGTTTTCTTGGCTTTGCTTTCGACTTTGTTTTTTGTTCGATTCTTCTTGCACTTTTTCTTGAAGTAGAGTGAAAACTTCGTAGTTGCTAAGCATTGCCGCTCTCTCGTTTAAAACCTCCATAGTATCACAGGGTCTTCTCTCAACAAATTCTACCCTTAAAACTTATTCAAGTTGGGTATAAAATTTTCAACACTTGGCATTCCATCTTGAATACTATAACACATTACTACACGAAGTAATAAAGGCTCTGAGAACCAATGGAAATTTCAGTGATGGAAATGTTGAAAATTCCTTTGTTTTCCCAATTCTCAAATTTTATATTTACTTCATTTATTCTCTTTTCTGTAACTTTGACTCGATAAAATGTTTATATCAACTTGCAAATGGGGAAATTTTGCCAAAAGCATTTCGAAACCTCGAGTTTCTTGAAATAATCTTGCCAGAAAATCTCTGAAAGTATCTGGAACTATACTGGCCTACCACCATTCCTGTGTTTAAGGATAAACTCCTGGAAGTCAGCCACATGTGAGACATTTTTCCAAGATGGCCGTCGCACCGGAGCGCTCGCTACGATCAGTTTTTGGTATGTGCAAGAAAAGCATATTTTATACGTTTTATATTGCGTTTTTATGTAATAGTTAGTAGTGGTGCTTTATAGTACAAGTATATGAGCTCACACCATTTGCAAGTTTTTAGCTTTTATGTGTTTATTATATTTTACAATAGCTATGATATTTTCTGTGTTGCTGTATGATGCTTGCGATGTTACTGTGAGTGTATGTCCATACCGGGCAAGACAAGCATATTTTTCAAGCTTGCCCGGTGTGGATATACACTCAGAGTAACATCACACAATCGTATTCACCTGAGTACATTACAATTTACAGCAACACAGAAAATATCGAATATTGGTATCGAAGGAACTAGATTCTGTTCTGAAATACCACATACTTGAACCGACCTGACCGTGTATCTCAGTTGGCAGAGCATTGGGCTAGTATTCCAAAGGTCATATAAAGTTCAATGGACCATTTGCATTGTAGACTAAATTTTGATCTAGACGAAAATTAGTAATATTCCAAAGTTTCGTTGCGAAATGTTGTAAAATGCGGATAATATAGCCTTGCGAAGTTTGCCATTTTTCAGTCATTTTGTATTACGCACGGGAAATTGACAGCCCAATCGGGTGTTGGGGCATCAATTTCCTGTTTGTAATACAAAATGACTGAAAATTGCAAATTTTGCAGGGCTATATTATCCGCATTTTATGATGAAACTTTGGAATATTACTAATTTTGTGATGCTCTTTCAAGCTGTGATGAAATTTTTGTCTAGATCAAAATTTAGTCTATAGTGCAAATGGTCCATTCCCACCTTGTACAGGCATATTTTTCAAGCTTGCTCGGTGTGGATATACACTCAGAGTAACATCACAAGCATCATACAGTAGCTATGTTTGGTAGAATATTTGACTGTCTATCCTGAACTGATCTATATTCTAATGTTGATTTTAGTTGGAAATATTCCATATGAAGCCTCAGAAGAACAACTCAAAGAAATATTTTCTGATGTCGGGCCAGTCGTCAGTTTCAGGTTCGAGTAATTCAAGATTATAATAATTGAAGATTTGAAGTCAGTGGCTGTTTGTACTGAAACAGTACGCTGAGTTTGATTTGCTATTCGTACTGCAGTCGGAATATTTAAGATAAACAGACCCCAAACCTTTCTCTAACCCTAACCAATAAATGCATAATAAACTATTTGAGAGCTTGCGAAAGTTTTTAAAATATTTTAAGAAAAGTTTCTCGAACAGAAAACCGACAGCTAAACTGATCCCGACCTCATTTTGTTTCACAAGCAACGCCTTTGCCGAATACTCTAGCGGCAAGCTTGCTGAAAAGCTGTTGCAAAAATTTTATATTACTAATTTACGAAAAGTATGAATTGGGTCATATAATAATTTATTATATAATAATTTATTGAATTCTGATTGTTTAATTGGCTGTTTATGGTCACATGATATTGAATAGAAAATTCCATTTCCCAAGAGCTGAAAAATGGAATTTCCATTGCACTCTCTGCGAGTGCAATGGAATAAAACGTACAGTACAATTGCACTCTTTGTGTTTTCGATAAATCGCATTCCTCAAAATGCTTCTCATACGAATCTATTAGTCTATTTTGGTATTATATAAAACAAATAATGAATTTTTTTGTGCAATGGTAAGAATATTTTCATTCAGTGAAAGATGGGATGTTCCATTCAACTTGGCTGTCGCCTCATTGAATGGAACATTCAATCTTTCACCTCATGAAAATATTCTTACCATTGCACTCATAAACATTCATTATTTGTATATTGTTGGCCATTATTCCTAAATGACAAATTAGGGGCAAATAAATTTTTAAAAAATATACACTGTCCATTAGATGAAATTATGCTTTGCCATGGCTTTAAATCAACATGTGTGGTGGTCATCTTTCAGTTATCAGAATAATGATTTTCTTGTCGTGCAATTCAACTGCAACTATGTATAAATGTCAACATTTATAAATTGTTTTTTAGTTTATCCAGATTGTTTTACAATTAATTGATGGTTTTATTTATCTAGACAAAATAGAACAATCTGGATGAACTCAAAAACAATTAAGAGAATATACCCAGATACAAACCATTTCAACATTTCTGAAATTGACCACCATTGCCTGTGCTGCTTACTCAAACCTAGTTCTATTTTAAGATTGGTGTTTGATCGAGACACAGGTAAACCAAAAGGTTATGGTTTTTGTGAATACAAGGATCAGGAGACTGCTGTTAGTGCCATGCGGAATTTAAATAATTATGAACTCAATGGACGGACATTGCGAGTGGACAGTGCTGCAAGTGAGAAGAATAAAGAAGAAGGTATTAAGAGATTTTATAATCCAAAATAGTGTCCAAACATGATCACTGAATTTTCTCTCCCTTAAATTATTATGAACATTCTTGTTCCATATTGTGGTGCTTTACAGATTTCTTCTTTATAATTGCATATGTCACACTAGCTTTATTGTCTATTTTTAGAAATGATAGCAGCGGCCCCACCAGAGACCAACCCCTATGGATCTACAGTTCCTCCCAGTGAGGCACCTTCAGCCATCACCCAGGCAGTCGCCAGCTTACCTCCTGAACAGATGTTTGAACTCATGAAACAAATGAAAGTATGTAGTTCACTTTGTTTGACAAGTATTTTAAATTGCACAGGGGTCTTAGAGGTCCAGCAGAGTAATCACTTATTGATCCAGTGTTACTACAGGAGGAAACCTAAATTAAACTAACTTTATTTATGCTGGATAGCTCTATCAGTTCTAAACTGTTCTCCCTAGAGGTCCAGTAAGCATCATCTCTTATTGACCCAGTGTTACTACAGGAGGAAACCTAAACTAAACTAACTTTATTTATACTCGATAGCTCTATCAGTTCTAAATTGTTCTTCCTAGAGGTCCAGTAAAGATCATCTCTTATTGATCCAGTGTTACTACAGAAGGAAACATAAACTAAACTAAACTTTATTTATACTGGATAGCTCTATCAGTTCTAAACTGTTCTCCCTAGAGGTCCAGTAAGGATCATCTCTTATTGATCCAGTGTTACTACAGGAGGAAACCTAAACTAAACTAACTTTATTTATACTGGATAGCTCTATCAATTCTAAACTGTTCTTTAGAGGTCCAGTGAGAATCATCATTATATACTTGTCTCTTTTTCAGCTTTGTATTCAAAATAATCCAGAGGAAGCAAGACAAATGTTGCTTCAAAATCCTCAACTCTCTTACGCCTTGCTTCAAGCACAAGTTGTAATGAAAATTGTCAATCCTGAAATTGCACAGGTATGAATGGCAGAAATATTTATTGTCTACAACCTCTCTCCTCTTCAGAGTCTAAAATTAAAATTGTAGTCATGGTAACATAGGGATAGTAGAGAATTGTAGTGATAACATAGGGAATCAGGGATAGTAGAGGACACTCATCCCGGGGTGTGAGATGAAGGTTGGTCTACAACATTCAGAACTCAGCAAAGAGAAGACTGCTTCCCACCACAGAGGCACTGACAAGCAGGCTTGTTGTGCAGCATGAAGTGTATTCCTACTGTACGTTTCAACCAAACAAATTGTACCTAACTAACAATTTGGTGAAAAAACAAAACATTAAAACCTGCAAACATTGTAACTGATTATAATAAGATTCATTAGTCACCCCTTGCAGGCATTACTAGCCAACAAAATCTTCTTTTATACTCAAGAAATAACCAACAAACTATCAAGTTATAAACAACACAACAACTTTTAACTCATTTTATAAACATTCATTTTCTTGCAGGCAATATTATATCGTCAAGCAGAACCTCCACAGCCTTTACAATCTGAGGCACCCGGGGGACACCCACCTCCCTCTCACATTCCGCCTAACCATCCTGATATGAGAGGTCCCCCTGGCCCCCCTGATATGAGAGCCCCACCTGACATGAGAGCCCCACCTGACATGAGGGGTCCTCCTGACAGGAGACCACCCTCGGACATGAGAGGACCAGATATCAGGGGTCCACCCCAAGATAGAAGAGATGGGCGAGGTCCTCCAGATGACAGAGGACCACCTGATCGACGAGGACCACGAGATATAAGAGGCCCACCAGGTTTTGATAGACCACCAGACGCGGCTGAACCAAGACGTAACCCTGACTTTAGAGGACCACCTGACTTTAGAGGCCAAGGTATATTTATTCAAATTTCCATTGTGATCTTGTGTATATTTGTAACAGACCAAGCTCCATATATCTGGAGTAAGAACTTCAATCCAAAAAGTCAAGACAAAGATAGAGTTATTATTATTATTATTATTACACATATTATTAGCACTGATGAAGACCGGGCTTACGGATCGAAAGCTTTGCAGTAATATATTTACGTGGTGTTTCCACAAACAAAACTGTTATATGTTTTATCGCCATGCAATACAAAGAACTTAAAGATAGAGCTATTGGACGTCAGTCCCTTTTGTCTGTGCGACCTTGCAAGGAGTGTGCCAAAATTTCGTATTTTGACTTTATGAAAATTGGATGAAAATAGCAAACGTTTGTCTTGTATAGTATTGGAGACGAAACTGACATGTTTATTTCTTTAGATCGTGGAGGACCCGATTTCCGTGATCCGCGTGGATTTGATCGAGGCAGAGGTCCACCTGATGACCGTCGTGGTCCGCCGGAAGCACGCCCTGGTCCCCCAGAACGTCCTGGTCCTCCTGACCCACGTTCTGGTCCTCCTCGTGCTGGACCTCCAGACCCAAGAAATAGCCGTGGTCCTGACCGTGGTCCTGATCGTGGTCCTGACCGTGGTCCTGATCGTGGTCCTGACCGTGGTCCTGACCGTGGTCCTGACCCTGGTCCCCGACGTGATCGTCCTGGAGTCCCTCCTCCCCACATCCCTGGACCTGAAGAAAGATTTAGTGGACCCCCACCTCACTGGAACAAAGCTGGACCACCCCCTGCACCTCCCATCAGTGTCCCTGCACCGGTGGTCCCCACATCACAACCGAACCCTACCGCAGGTGACGTCACTTCTCAAGATCAAGAAAAGGTCAGTGTTAATCACCAGTCGATTTCGAAACTTCGCAAATTCGTTACAAAAGTTCATGGTTTGTCAAGAACGTTTTTGATTGGCAATTAGAAAAAGCAGCCAATCAAAGGTGTAGTTGATAAAACGATTTGTGAATTTTCTTATGAACTAAGACTACGCAAATGTTACATTCAACTTCGGGCGCTACCCACAATCAAAGCACTGGCACTTGCTCAGATATTATTTCCATTTTTTAATTTTTTTAATTTTCTAGGCCGCTCTGATCATGCAAGTGTTGAGTCTGACTGACCAGCAGATTGCCTTACTGCCTGATGATCAACGGCAAAGCATCATGGTACTAAAAGAACAGATAGCACGTAGCTCACAGTAAAGTAATAACGTTATCATTGTTATCACTGTATATGCGTGTAAACCCAAATTGTAGTTGTCCTTCCTAATAAATAGATCAAACTGTTTCCTCACATTGTCAGTCATAATGTACTTTCCTAATACATTTCCCCAACTTTTCTTTTGCATAAATTATGTACATCGCAGCTCAATTGTCAATGAAATGTATCTAATGAATCAGCGGTGTTACACTGCAGAGCATGCTCATTTTCTTCCCCAACATCGGGGGTCTCCGGAAGAGGCCGTAAGCTCATTCGTCTTCGGACTTTTTTGGTCACTTGAAAATCTTTCTTGTCTGCCTTGATAACCTGCGATGCTTGGTTGTTCTTTGCAGGACGGCGGAATACAGAGGCGAATTTCCTCTGGGTTTTCTGTTCTTTTTTATTCTTGATAAGATGGTGAATAGACCAAGACTGTCTTCGCATTGACGTGAGAGCGTCGTCTGTGGATATGACGGGAATAACGTGTGTGTCAGTTGAGTTGGTTTTTGCATCTCACTCAACAGTAGAGAATGGTTATTTTATGGGTAGAAATGTCGAGTGAAAACTATGTAAACCTGTAAGACCTAAGCAGGGGAAACTATACATAGAACCTCCAGCTGGAATCTACCACTGCAGCAGTCTTTCACTCAGCTACAGACCACCATATCAGGGTGATGACAGAGATATGTTCAATATTTTAACAGACAAAAACATTCTGGTACTTACCCTTTATGAAATGGAGATCACATTTGTTCTTAACAATGGGTTCATAAAGTTCAGTGTCTTCATTTATTTCATGTTTCGAGTCGTTGTCTTTGTGCAAGTTTAACCCTAGAAAAACAGAACCAATAGATTTGGAAAACGTTCCATCTAAACCTTAACTGAGCCCACTTTATACATTGCTAGGTTTTGAGTTCTTACAGGACAGCAGATGGTGGTCAATCATTCAGAGACACTTCAAACAGCATTTCTCATTTCTATTTACTGGTCAGCAAGTGAAAACTACTACATACTGTAATGAACAGATTACCCCCTTCCGGAAATACATCACGTTTGCATGATTCAGATGTTGGGCTTTAACTACAAATAGACAGATTTGGATCGAGGACGTCAAAATGGTGTGTTGTGCCCATGTATGGATATGCCACGTCATTTTGACGCCATTTTCACATCGTCTTTGACGTCCGCGTCCTCGATCTAAATCTGTCTAATGTCACATACACGTGAACGAGGCTTTATAGCCAAAGTGACGTACACTTTCCGCTAGGATGTATTATATTACTGAACATTACTGTTGCTTCGTAATGTATTTTACTGTTGCACAGTAATACTCAATAACACCCGCGAGTAACAACTTCAAATCAATTTTTTACATTCAAACTTGTTCTGTTCTTTTGGTTCCGTCTTAAAAAGCTTTGCCGTGGTCGTGGTGTCGTCACTGCTTTTGTCGATGATGTTTTTGCAAATATCGGGAACTGTTTCGACTGAGGTGTGATTGTTCTCCACTGTGTTACTGGTTAACAAGTCATCTAAAAACACTAGAGAGATAGACATCAGTTTTGTAGTTGTCTGTCAAGACACTTGAGTAGTAGAAAGTAACTGCTCGTTGCAAACTGTGGTACATAATAAATTTCTTTGCAAACCTTCGTTGTTTGTTGTTGAGCTTGGAACAGCTTGTGTGCTATCATTTCGTTGTCTCTGTAACGAGGTAGAGATCACTCCTTCCCAAGGACTTGTAAATGGAGTGTTTTCTTGATCACTGGATAATTCCCAGATTCCTTCACGGGTGTTGGATGGTTCTGAACACTTCGAGCAAGATTTGGGACTTTCTTCAAGAAGGCGCTCGACTGGAACATAACAAGATCCACAATAATATGCATTTTGTTTGTATGAATGATTGACGTTGAACTCCAGGCCAACTTTCTACCAAATAATTTGCTCGAAACGAAGTATCTTTTTCAAGTAGTTCAAATGCGTATAATATTATGTTTGTGGAAATACCACGTAAATTTAAAGGGGCTTTAAAAAGTAGGTGAAAAATCTAAAATATGTAAATTGACTTCACGCACCTTTCCTATTTAGACTTTGGTTGTGTGTTCGGGCTTGTCCGGTTGTCTTCGGTGTTGTTTCGGAGTCATTTCGTCTGTTGCGATCGTGATACGAGTAATGACTGAAGTCCGGAGGTGGCTCATGATAACGTTCAATTGCTGTAGAAAATGTTCATCACTTAGTAACTACGTTGCTTCTACTAATAATTTTATCTATGTTGGATGATGCCGTTCTAACAGTTCTAGACTGTTCTTACTACAGAATGAAACCCAAACAAAACTTTCTTATATGAAGTAGCTGTATCAGTTCTATACTGTTCTTCCTATAAAGCTCCAGTAAGAAGCATCTTTTGTTGGTCCAGCTTTACCCCAGGAGAACACTTGTGGTATTTGGTGTGAAACTGAACCCACCCTTCTCAACTGTTTGTTTCTATTCAAATCAACAAACCACTTACAGTGTTTGTGATTTTCTTCGCTAGCCTCTCCTGGTTCATCTTCTGAATAATCTGACTTCCATCCTGCTTCATCATTGGCTAAAAGCTTCTCATTCCCAATCTCCCGCTCTGCTATTACATCTGGTATATCATTAAAACTAACTCTCTTGGGCAAAATATCTTGAAGAACCTCCGATGCAAACCATGGACAATTTCTAAGATTTTCAAATTTCTTAGAATGTCCTTGTTCGTTCATGGGTTTCGTAGAAAGGGTTGGGGTATTTGGGTTATGAGATACAGGATTTTCGAAGAACATTTCAATTTCTTTAGGATCGATACTTGTCTGAGCGAAATTATTTTGATTTGGTGTGACAGATGTATTGTTGTTGATTTGCCCGTTTGGTTCATTGGGTGAGCTATTCTGAGCAAGTTTAAACTGGTCACGCAAACTTTCCATGTTAAGTAAAGTTGCGAACATGCTCGGCAGACGTTCTCTCGTGATGGACGTATTTTCAGATGTTTTTTTGCGATCAGCTGTGAAAACAAAAAGTAAATCTTTACGCCCTCAAAACAACTTGTTGAGTACATAAACGTTTTTAAAATAACTAAACTAACCTTTCGAAACTGTTTCCATTTCTTGCCTCTCCATGATAACAAGTCGTTCTCCCAATTTTTGATTCCTGATTCGGTCTTTTTCAACTTTCGCGCGCACTTTTGCTAAATGTTGATCAAACATGTTGTCCTGTCCTTGCCGCGCCATCATTAAACGATGCAGCCTGTTCTCAGCTTGTATTTGCTGCGACAATATTTTTGTGTAAAGGTTTCGGTACAAAACTGCATCGCTTTTTTCGTCCGCAATTTTGTCCATTTTATATAGAACGACGCAAGCCTAGATTGCTAACCTGCCCATTGTGACGTCATTAATTACAATTCACTCTGCGCAATTCGCTCTGCGCTAAACCACAGATTAGATATTAGTGTATTTTCAATCTGTGACATGGCTTCTCGAAAAAAATTTCAAGGCTATATAATCTAATTTAGAGCTTACAAAATAGTTATTGTTCTGGACAATAGCCTATTGTTCATAGATTACAATTGACTTATTGTTCTTAAACAAGCTTCATTGTTCATTTTCCAGGTGAACCTGCATATTTTACATTGTTTCCATGCCTATAATGGTCAATAATACTAATATAAAGATAATCGATTCCTTTTAAAAACAATCAATATAATCCAGCACAGATCAAGTTTTTTTTTAAAGATCGTCAAGTTTACATTAATGTCAGATTAAGATTAGATTTATAGGGTCAGAGGTTAGATTCGGGGATATTGGTTTCCCCAGATAGATGATTATTACCAATTTGTGCACTTTTGTCAAATGATACTATTGATTTATTTATCCCTGAGACTGATCATATTATCTGCTATATCTGCGGATCATATGTATGATTTAGTGCCTGCGGAAGGACAGCGGTTGATGCACAAAAAACAATATGGCGGACGCGAAACGTGAAAATTGAGTGCTCTTTGAGATTTTTTTATTTTTCCAAGTTTAAACCAAAGATATTGGCAGATACACAATGACAATATTTGGACAGGTTGTTATCGGACCTCCTGGAAGTGGAAAGAGTACATACTGCAAAGCAATGAGAGAATTTTTGACAGCTTTAGGACGCAAAGTTGCCGTAGTGAATTTGGATCCAGGGAATGATATCCTGCCGTACGAATGTGAAGTGGATATATCTACACTTGTGACTTTGATAGATGTTATGGAAAACTTGAAGTTAGGTCCTAATGGCGGACTTATTTATTGTATGGAATATCTGGAAACAAACTGTGATTGGTTGATTGGGAAATTGGAGAATTTTAAAGATTGTTATATATTGTTTGATTGTCCTGGTCAGGTTGAACTTTACACACATCATAAGTCTGTCAGAAATATTGTACATAAACTGCAAGAGAAGGATTTCAGGGTAATCACCTTGTTTGTTTTCTTGTCCACTTGCATCTAGTATATGTCAGATTATATACGGATATACCAAGCCAAGTACTTTTGTCTGCAGGATTTAACAGGTTTAATGTTTGTGTAAAAATGATGTAATTAAAATCTGTCAATTGATCCTCTGATACAAAACAAGTAACATTGGAATTCCTATATGAAATCCTATTAAATTTTGGTCCAAGTTTGGTTAAATTTTTATATAGGAAATTTATTCATTTGGATTTTGGCACATTCCTGTAGGAATTCCCATTGGGTCAGATAGGATTTTTCTGTAAGGCAGGAAGAAAATTTAAAGCCGGTTTTCCACTTCAAGTGTACCGTACTGAAACGTATCAAAAACGTTTTAAATTTCAAAATTTTGTGAATGTTGATCGGTTACTACTTCTGTAGTACGCCAAAAAGTTGACTTGTGATGAAATTTTTATTTGGATATGCGAACACACCCGGAAGTATGTGGATTTATACATGTATACCTCTTTTCAATCTATGCATGCTCACCAGTACGTTTCGGTATGATACAGGTGTAGTGGAAAACCGGCTTAAGCATTACATAAACAAACATTTTTATCATGGTTGTCAATATTAACAATGAACTATTTGTTGCTGTAGTTTGCTGCTGTGCATTTAGTTGATTCACATTACTGCCGTGATCCGTCAAAATTCATCTCTGTGCTCTTGACGTCTCTGTCAACCATGGTCCAGATTGAGCTGCCTCATGTCAATGTTTTATCAAAGATTGATATCATTGAACAGTTTGGCAAGTTAGGTATTCATACTATCATTATTTTATTTTCAGTGTTTTATAGATGTATTTAAAGATGTTAGATGCGAAACCAGGATTCATGTTAAGAGTTTCAAACGTTCACTGGTTAAAAATATTTATTTGGATGAGCTTTCGACTGCCAGGTAAATTAATGATGGGTAAATTAATCTACCTGTTGAAGACTGCATACTGGCAGTTGAAAGCTTGTCCAAATAAATATTTCTAGTTTGAAACTCTTAATTGTTTATAGATATGTTTGTTTGGGTTTTCATCATTCCAATGATATTTATCCTCGTCAAAGCCCACCTGTGCATGATCAAACAATGCTTAACTCAGTAGCAGCCCACATTCAAGAACAATTGTAGCCTCAGCATGATTTATAACCATGCTTAACTCAGCAGCAGCCCACATTCAAGAACACATACTACCTCAGCATGATCTAGCCATGCTTAACTTGGCAGTGAGTTCTGACAACATCAGATTACTTTAGAGCAGTTCAGATTTGAATGGGAACAACATTTCTCTACTCGTTTTCTTCCATACTTTGATTTAGACTTCAATCTGGACTACTACACTGAAGTTTTGGATCTGAAATTTATCCTTGATGAACTGCAGGATGATCCAGTAACAAGAAAATTCAAGAAATTAAATAAAGCATTGATTAGTGTGATTGAAGATTATAGCTTGGTCTCGTTTTCGCCTCTCAATGTTCAGGTATGAATCACTTCTAATGAGAAAAGATTATTTGTCTGATGACTTTTAGCTGTATAGACACGGCAAACAAACACATCCTTCATCAAGACGAACTATCTGTGAAATTCGTCTGGACAAATCAACTTGCGTGACAGTGTAGTTCGTCCTGAGGTAAATACGGCAGTTCCGCAGTAGACAAACTATCAGGAAAATGTCAGACTTGATTTGTTCGTTGAGTTATTGCTAGAATTATCGTGTTATTGTAGAGAGTTTCCTGGATAGTTCGTTTTGTGTTTGGTCCAAAGGCAGTCGTGATGGATAATTCGTAATAAGGAAATGAATTTTATCATGGGATGTATTTCCAATTCTTACGTAGATATAACTACTTCAATCTACAGTTTTAATTTTAGTTATTTCAACTTTATTTTTAATGATATTTTGTTGATGAAGGATAAGGAAAGTATGTTAACGTTGGTGAAGAAAATTGACAGCGCCAATGGATATGTGTTTGGCGGCAAACACGAGGAAGGAAATCTCAGTGAAATGTTATCTTATGCTGCTGGGGCAGACTTTGAATATTTTAAGTATCCTTTTAGAACGTTGTATAGTTTTGCTTATCTCAACGGTTGCCACAACACTCTACAGCCTGTTTCATCCACTGGTATTGAGGAGAGATATCCGCAACAGCCTTTGCATATCGTCACAAATATGTTCCTGAGTGGCATGGGATTTTCAAAACAATGAAAAGTGCAACATGAAGTGAATATCACGTGCTGTACATAGAAAGGGCGTGGTAGTTGTATCTGTTTTGATATTCTTAACTCCACTGAAGATCGGCAAGTGTCCAGGAAAAATACGTTGATACTACAAAAACTGGACCAACAACATAAGGTGGCCACTGTTGTAGTATTTTGAACGGAGTGGACAATAACGTTCAAAACACATAAACGCGAGACTTTGCAAGACAAATAAAGCAATTTAGAATATCGATTACATCCTTCTGACTTCACTGGAAAGACTTTCAAAAACATTCTTATTATAGTACATCAAAAATCAAATCATTTTACTTTTCTCTAATATTCCACAATAAACTGTTGAGAGTTGTGTTTGAACTATCTGAAAAATAAAACGTTTTGAGCGAGGTGAAAGCCTTGGTTATTAATAAGTTCATTCGAAGAGCTCTTCGATCTCGAAACATTGGCGTCTTAGTTAGGAGCAAACCACGACAGTTTTTGATTGATTCAACTCGTCTGCTGGTGGCGAAATGGTAGGAAGTTTGGTCTATCCCGGCAAACTTTTGAGTTCAAATCCCGTTTTATTCTTTTTATACCTCTCTGTCAGAAATCGCTTTGCAAGTAGCCAAAAATGTTTGCTTTGCCCAAAAATAAGGTTTCCGTTTCTATAACGTAGAAAAGACCATCCTAACGCAAAACTAAACCCTAACCCTAATACTAACCTTAACTCCAACCCTAACCTAACCCTAACTTATTTAAAAAATTGATATAAAAACGGAAACCTTATTTTGAAATATACTATTTAGCAATTTCCGCTTTTTATTAGCCTAGACTGCGTAATCAAGCCGGGCATATTGAACGTTCACTAAATGAAGTATGTATAGTCTGAAACGCGCCTACGATCATTCGGCAAACACACGTGGGGAAACAAAACAAAGCTATTATTTTCAAAAGTTATTTTGTAAAAGTTTGTTATTTTTTCATCTTTGGCAGTTATAATGCCAGCATGATAGTGGAGCAGTAATGTCTAGGAGGGTAGTTCTACCACCACTGCCAAAAGTCTCGGATTTATTGAGGATTTATGGCGTGCGGGCAAAGAAACAACTCAGCCAGAATTTCATACTTGATCAAAATATCACTGGTATGTATATCATTATTTATGCTTGTTTGGTGTATGTAAATCCAGTTTGTACTTTTAATATTTTCAACCTTGCTATATGTCATCATTGTCATCTGTTCAGTCAGCGTCATTACTATAATTACTGTATGTATTGATGTGTAAATGATCAATCTACTTTCCTACTATTAACTTTCCTACTATTTGCTGTTGTCACTTGCTGTATTTTAATTGTTGTGTATGACAGTTCTGGTTACTGAATTGTGGGAAATTATGGTGACAAAATCACTGCAACTTTTTTATGTCTCAATTAAAATACAGTGATTTATATATGCATGCATCTTTCTATTATAGCTTTTGATACATTTATTGCAACCCTGTCCCCACTTCACTCTCCCCATCCTACTCTCCCCACCCTACTCTTCCTACCCCTCTCCCTGCCAAATGAGCCTCGATCCACCCCTACAGGAATTCCAAATCTTTGATTGCAGATAAAATTGCTGGAGAGGCAGATGTATTTGATTGTTTTGTTTGTGAAGTTGGCTCTGGTCCCGGATCTTTGACACGTTCAGTTTTACACGCAGGAGCAAGGCATGTTGCAGCTGTCGAGATTGACCGCAGATTTGTCCCTGCACTTGAGGTATTATGAGTACATTTGTAGATGGGTTTTATAATAATTAACAGATTGTGGTCAAAGTTTAACCCAGCTGTGGTTATATCTTTATGAGATATAAAACACCACCAACATTACAACAACAGGAAATAAGTAATTTGATTTCATGTTACCACAACTATGTATTTAGATGTTAGCTGACTGTTCAGAGGGCAAAATGAAAGTTTATAATGAAGATATCATGAAGTTTAACATTCCAGCAGCTTTTCCAAATGTTGAAGGGGTGGCGTGGAAAAAGGATTGTAAGTTTTGGTTTTCAATTATTTTCTTGTTCATTTTAACTAACCTTACTTATTATTCTGGAAAAACTCTATCAGTTTTAAACTGTTCTTCCTGGAGGCTCATGCACTAAGTGCAACTCCGCTATGGGTCCAGTTTTAGTAACAAACTTGTATTGTTTAATACACCCTTCCAGAAAGTACATTATTTTGGCTATAGAGCCTCGTTTTCATGTATGTGACATATGTAAAGCCCAACATCTCAACCAAACGGGGCTCAATAGCCAAGGTGACATACACTCCGGAAGCATGTACAGTATTGGCAGAGTCAAACAAATTAAAGATTGCTTTTTACTGGAAAAAATATTTATTTTGGTATTCTATATCTTTTCTTCAAAAGATTTGCCAAGTATTCGTTTGGTAGGAAATTTGCCATTCAACGTGTCAATCCCGCTGCTTCTACAGTGGTTGCAAGCAATCTCGCATCGGACAGGCCCTTTTACCTTTGGTCGTGTGCCAATGTCACTTGTGTTTCAAAAAGAAGTTGCGGATGTAAGTTGGTGATACAGGCTACACTATACCAGATAGCTTTCCATAGCGGCGCAAAAAAGCATCTGTCCAATACGGAATGTACAACTTGCAGAAGCTGAGCAAAACAACATTTCTCTGTTGCAATAATTCCTCTGATAATAGCATTCCTAAAAGGTACGGATAGGTGTTTTTTCATGTCGCTACAGAAAGCTATGTGGTACAGTGGAAACCTGGCCACAAACAAGTTTACAATTCCAGTTTACAATCCCAGTTTAACCCAGTTTAGATGAGAACTGAGCTGGATGTAAGTCATATGGTGTTGTCTCTAGTCAATAGAGAGACAGCGAAGTACGAAGACGTACTTGATAATTTTTGCCCGTCTGCACATTGTCTTTGGTGTCACTGGTGCTTGCGTGTCTTCCTGTTATGGATTCATATACTGTATCGCTGTTTACGAATACTGAGCTGGCCCCAACCTGACAAAACAGCGAGACATGAAACTGTATCCCCGTCTTTGTTTTTTTTGCCTAATTCAGAATAAAGTTCACGACGAATCTTGTCAAAATATTTGACGCGCAGTTGAGACTGTGAATTGCTTATTTGCTTGGATCTTTTAGAATATCGTTGCTGAACCAGGACATCCCAATTGTTCACGCTTGTCTGTCATGACGCATCATCTCTGTGAAGTGAAGAGGACGTATCGCTTGCCTAGGACGGTGTTTGTCCCAGAACCCAAGGTAATGAACCATTTTGATTAGTTATTACAAAGAACAAATCCATTTCTTCTTTCCATAGTCAATTCACTCAGTTTCCCCTTCTTGTTTCCAAGGTAGATGCAGCACTGTTGCACATAATACCATTACAAAAGCCAAAGATCGACGCGCCGTTTGATGTTGTCGAACAAGTTGTCAAAGCTTTATTTTCCATGAGAAGAAAGTTCATTCGTTCTTCATTAAAGTAAGATGGTTTGAGACTACACTATGATGCGCTAGTTATTTCCAATGGCATGCAATGATCTAACAGCATTTTTGGACAGTCGAACAGCCAGCGTAGGTAGTCAGACTACACTACAAAGCTCCAAAAATCGAGAGACCTTCAACTACAGTAACTTCCCGATAAAGCACCTTCGCTCGAAACGTCCACGTTTTGCTTGTATTTTTCAGGTAGTTGAACCCAATTAACTCTGATAAGATTCAATTAGTCTTATTAGAGTCCACTGGTTGAATCCCTCCCTGTAGTCCGTAGCTCTGCTAAACATTTTATAACTATATTTTTTAGATGTCTATTCCCGACTGAAGAACATTTGGTCGATAGTTTATTGTCCTCGGCAGAGGTTGATCCAACCCTGAGAGCAACTCAAGTTGATATGGCGGGCGTGCGGAGACTATGCGAGGTATTCCTGGAAATGACAGAAAATATGAACTTAGATCGTCTGCCTTTGAAAGTCAACAGACCATCGCCTGTACCATCAA
>CACRXK020005449.1:0-19087 GCA_902702795.2 Paramuricea clavata
TTTTCCCCACAGTAAACAGAGCTTAGCGACCTGGCGACCTCCACATATGTGTGGTGGTAGTTGACGCATGCGCATGCAAATTCTTCTGGACCCTCCTTCTCCGCCGCGCCGTGTGGCGAGAATAGGGTCTGGGACTGGACTAGTCCACAGGCTGCAACACGCAATGTTGACACATTATTCTGAAGTCGACAAAATGTCAAAATCGACGAAAAACGAGCCAAAAAACAGTTATTGAGCTAATCAATTAAATAAATACTTGGCATAAGTTTGAAGGTCCATAGTCCAAATATTTGATGTGTTTCTTTAGCCCATTTATAACAACACAATTTTAAAATTTTTATTCTGATTGGCTTAGGGCAAAAATGTAAACAAAAGCGCTGATTGGTCGAGAACGAAATTCCCCCTTGTTGGCTACCAGAAATTCATGGCCGCCAGAATGATTAACGTGATATTTTTTATGTCAAGACAGCATCGTTTTTAATTTAAAATCTATAAATTTATTGTATATATGAATGGATTAAGAAGAAAACTCGTTGTTGTTAATTTAGAAGTTGTCGGCTAGCTAGACTCAGCTGTGACTATAAAATGCAGCTGGCAGCCCGACATTTTTGGGCCAGCTGAAACTATGAAGATTATGTACATAAATAATCCCTCATTACTTTATGACTACCTTCTTGATATATACGTACGTGTTAATAATATAGAATACATTTCTTACAGACCGATTCAACACAGAGCGTTTATGTGAAGCGCAAGAAAGTAGAGAATACCGGCGTTAATTAAGTTCAGCATCAGAAAGCGGCTCAGATTACAGCGAAAGCGATGAAGAGTATGTATAGAAAATTTTTCAGTTCTCTTGTTAGTGTTCTTGTTATTCGGCGAGTGGTTGAAATGATATAATGACGTTAGATCAAATTAAATGGGTATGCTGAACTATTTTTGTGTCTCTGCTTTACAGTCAACTCGGCCCACTAACCAACTCGGCCCACCGTTCAAGGACCAACTCCGCCCGCTCGTAAACTGACTAATCTAACCATTAAACAAGCTAGGAGCCATGACTACGTTCTATCTTTGCAAATTTTGAGAGAGATTTGAATGATAAGTAATTTAGTATCAACACGGACAGATCGAGAATTTGAAACTTCGATAGATTCTTAATTAAATTAAGTCAAACCGGATGTTCTCAAACTTTACTCATCTGTATGCCCAATGCAACTGCAAATGGCTGTATTGGTTTGGTGCTATCTTTTGTAAAATATTAGCTTTCGAGTGGAAATAGAGATGGTCTTACTTGAAACCAGCAGTTACGACAACAAAGAGTTGGTCCGCATATTATATTTACTCTATAACTAACACTGTTATATACACTATGCGATCGTCAGTCTAATACTTCCTTACATAGATTTATATTTTTGCTTCTATTAGAGTCTTCCGAGGATACTACAGACATGACCTTTCGCTTCCGATCTACAATGCAGGAACAGATATTTCTTCGATGATAACGAAAGTTAAAGCTCTTTTGAAACCGTGTCCGCCAGAAAGAATATGTCAAGTGATACCCACCAACGTATTGCATAATGGGATGATTGGAAGTGTGACGATATGGGAGCGTGGAAAAACAACGGGGTGAAGAAAAATACATTTTCTCATAAAGACGGCAATATTGAAGCAGCAGCGCAAGGAGATGTGGATAATACAACCATGTACACGCTAGTGTGTATTTATTATAAGAATAAAACTTCTCCAGATCTGAGAAAATTTGTGTCTTATATAGAAGGCAAGTCACACATTTTTTAGTCAATAGTGAACTTCTTACGCATACATATGTTATCTTTGTAACAGTGTACGTTTTATATTTTTACGCCGACGCATCGCACCGAGCAGCGGCGATCCAAGCATAGACTAACATACACGGGAGCCTGCTTCTTTCAGGTTTGTTGGTATGCCCCCCTCGCGATATTTAATGGTTGCTATAAGTCACTAAGAGGTTTGCTTCTGCATTTTACAGTGACAAGTATAGCATCTATTGGAAGGTATTGAAATGTGCCCTATTTCCTATCCCAACCCCCCAATAATATATTCTAAGATCTGGAAGATTGTATAGGAAATAAGTGATGGTGTGTTTGTGCGCTTTAGGTAACATGGTTCCAAACGCGAATAGTTGTAGCAAAAACTGCCTCGTGTAATATCAGTGAAATATATAATATGTTTAAACATAGATGCCTGGTTTGAAATTGTGTTATATTGCTGCATGCATTTATTTCTAATTTACACTACTTAAGATGGTACAAGATAATATGGAATCATGAGTATGATTAAAACTTTTCTATGCGATTAATTATATATTAATTTTCTTAATGCCTTATGATACAATATCTGTTTGATGGAGATAAACACACAGTTATGCCAGCTCCTGATGGAATACTCGGCAGACGCAGGCATCTGCGTATATAAGAACAAAACCTAGTGTCCTGAAACGTGTGCAAGCAGTGTCTGATATCTCTGGCCCAAAAGAAACATTTCATCTCGTGAGCGAAGAGAACAGCGGTTATTTACAAGCAGCAGCTGCTAGTGATTTACTGCGCAACCATGACCAGGCTAAAAACTGCAGATCGAGATTGTCGAACTCAAAACGGAACCTGAAAAATGTTGATTCTCTTGCTATTCTTCTGCAGGAGTGCAAAAGACAGCAGATGAGTCTAGGAGAAGATCCTTTCATAAGAGATGTTAACGCAGCTCCCGAACTTCGTTGTGTTCTTGGTTTTGACTGGCAGCTTAAAGAAATCGAACAGTTTTGCACAGATCCGCGTAATTTCACGATTTTTGCCGCTGACCCAACGTTCAATTTAGGAAATTTTAATCTTACTGTTACAACATACCGGCATTTGAAAGTTGTGACCCGCAGGGATGACCATCACCCTCTCATGATAGGACCTTTTCTTATAAGCCAGTCAAAAACATCGGAGACTTACAACTATTTCTTCGGAAAGTTAACCGCCCTGAATAAAAACTTAAAAAATCTTCTTGGAATAGGAACTGATGGAGAGGAAGCATTGATTGATGCCATGAAGAATAGTATGAATCATGCAATTCATCTGCGCTGTTTTGGTCATTTTCGCGATAACTGCAAAACAAAGAGAATCAAATGTTTCAGAGGCAGTTCAGAAGACGTTTATGCATGATGTGTTTGGAAATCGACAGGGAGAAATATTTGAAAAAGGTACAGTGTACTACCAAATTGGCGAGACCTTCTTTTATCAAATTCCCATTTTGACACAATAGTATTTGCAACTGATACATAGCCTTCGGAGTCACGTGCCGGAATTTCAATAGATAAATGTAATTAAACGAGATAAAAACATGTTCGTACGTATTGGCAAAATAAAAGGAAAAATTTAAAAAATGCAAACTCAGTACAAGGCCTACATAAAAGTAGCTTTAACCTGCCCCCTCCCCCTACCAAAAAAACAGAAATGTCTGTCATCCAGTTATGCCTGTATGAATAACCTGCTTGCATGTGATCATGCATTCGGAGCCGTACATGGGACTATTATCGTTATTTCTTAAATTAGGTTAAACCATCCAAATTCCTGGTAACTTTTTATAACACTGAGCAACAGACGTAATCAAAATGTTATCTAAAACTAAGATTGTTCTTGTTATGAAGACTGACCCAATGTTTAGGCCACGTTTACACTGTACTGGATAGCTTTCCGTAGCGACGTGAAAAACACCTATCCGACATAGTGTAAACGCAGCCTTAATCAAAGGAGGCCGGACTCACAGATAACATCAAATGAAAGTGATAAAAATAATTATCTATAGCAATTTGCAGTTGTTTTTGCAAACCGAGCACCGTGTGAATTTTGCCATTTCACCCATTTTTCATACTTCATTTGCCAAATCAAAAGAACGAATGCGTGCTCCAGCCCAATTTCCGGTTCTGAAAGGCCCGTTTCACAGGCAAACAGTGCGCAAAGCAAGCTGGTCATTTCCATTGTTTAATCAAACTGCCCCACACTCACCCCACACTCAAGTAACCACAAAGACTCAGAGCAACATCCATGCGTCAAAAATTAGCGAAAAAAAACAATTTATTCTCTCTTAATACGTACTTTTTAAACGAATTTTTCGAATAAAATGTTATTAATAGTAGGCATTTATAATTTATGTCTGTGATTTTAGGACTGGTTGACTCCGACAGCAAAGATGAATTGTACAGAAAGCTCGATTCCCTGAAAGTGGTGTGGGATGAGAGAGAAAGACAGTTCATCAGCCCCAACCAAAGTCCATCTTTTTCTACTTTTGTTTATGAAAAGGTATGAACACTTCTTATATGTTATAGTATTACTGAACTTAAGTCGAAATTTAAATTTTAAATGAACTTCGAATCAATGGCTTGTTTTTGAAGACTGCAAAAGTTGAATTTCCTGTGGAAGCTATAATTCAATATTTTGTTGATTGTCATTAAGTTTTCTTTGTCATGTTGCTTAACCTAATTATTAGCCGAGACTGTTGCGGTGACGTACAATGTTGAAATATTCCTACACTATCAATGTGCGCTATTAATTTAATTTTAATAAGTACATTGTAGACAGAAAACTGAAACATCGTTCTGTCTTATATGTATGCATATTTATTTTATACCAGGCAAATATGATCGTCGAACGTATGCTGACCGAAGTCCGAATGAACGCAGGATTAGGAAACCCACCAACGCCATTCTATACCAACATGCCAGAGTCGGCAAACGCCGTCATTAAACGGGCAGTAAACTTTCAGGAGAGCGAGATGGCTAGCTTTGCTTTAAAACTAGCACAGCTAATTAAACGACAGAGAGAAGATGTTAGAGGGGTATTATTAAATAATGGCCCTTACAAGTTGATTGATGATTACACGCATCTCCAGCTGACAAAGGAAAAGTGGTTTTCTATGTCTTCCACCCAACGTACTGCCCACGAAAATAAATTTGATAAGACGTGGCAAACTCAAGATGATATTCAGGAACAGCAGGAAGAACAACAATTCATTACTAGTCTTTCATTTACAGCAGAAGAAGCGAATTTAACCACTGTTCCTCTGCAACAAGTCAAACACGTTTTTAACAAGGCTCAATCACTGCTGTCGAAAGAAAATACAATTGTTTCTGCACCAGGAAGCAATGAAATGGCCTTTATGGTAGCAAGCCAAATGTCAAAAAGACTTCATTACGTTTTAACGCGACAAAGTGGCAAAACAACTTGCGAAAACTGTCTGGGTTGGACGTCTTCAAGATTCTACGGACATGCCGTAGCTGTGGCAGAAAAGTTAGGAAAGCTTGATAAATATTTAGACTGGTTAAGACGGCGTGACAATCCTTTGAATTTGACTACGTTGGTGACATTTGACTCCAATAAGGCGTTGGGAGAAAAGTAAACAAACCTACAACAAGTAGGCGGAAAGGAGGTAGACGAGGTAAAGACGTCCAAGAACCAACTGTTATCGTGGACCGGCTTAACATAGAAAGCTCACAACAAAAACAGCAGCAACAACAGCAACAACCACGACAGCAGCAACAATAGCAAAAACAGCGACGACGATGACGACGACAGGTGCCACACCAGCAAATCCAAGATTCATACATTAATCAGCAAATGTTTTGCCACACAGCCTCAACCAGTCGACAGGCGCAACAAACTAGCAACGTCCACCATACACCTTTATCTCCGGGTTATCCCAATCCTCTTTTTGGCACCTACATGTTATACTTTCTGAAACACTGCCCACCATATGCTGACACCAGTTCATCGCCTCTATATTAGGGAGTTTGGACTAGATTTGTGAAAAATGCGTGGAGGCAATGCAGAGCAGTTTTTCTCGTGTTAGTCTCGCTGTATTCTAAAGATTTCAATTAGGTCAATCTAATAGGTTGCTTAATATAAGGTGGCTCGATACTGTCTTTTTTAAAAATTTCCGATTTAGATTCCTATTCTTGGACAATTATTACTTGTTGAAAAGCGTATCTTACTTATACAAAACAACATTTAATGTTTTCTACACAAATTTTACGTAACCTCCGGTTGTTTGGAAACAATGAAGTTTTATTAGGGTGGATCATAAATTTGGAGTTAAAATGCATGGTATTCTTTCTTAATTAAACATCACAATCGTGGATTGTTACACAATATTGGAACAGGTGCAAAATATTACTACATTTACCAAATTTGGAAAATTTTGGGGTCAACAGATCTTTTTTAATTAACCATTCAAAATAATTTAATATACTAAGATAAAATATGGTGTAACCGATTCTCAGTTTTTCGTCTTTCGAGGCCAAAATATGGTTGTGATTCAATCATCTGGCTACGCATCCTCTATTTTTTCAATTTTCAGTCAAGTTGAAAATCATATAGTGAAATATGATAAACAAATGCAGCCGAATTTGCTGTCTTTTTTTGCCCACCGTGCAAAGTCTATCTATCACTGCTAGCGACTCCAGCCCACTGTAAAGTTTGAAGATTATATACTGAGATAGCTAAAGGTAGTATTTAATTTGTGCTGTCCAAAATAAAAAAAGCGTTTTAGCAATGTTGTCCCAGCTAAAAAAGACAAGGGGAAGTGCCTGCTCAATCAAGATCAAATAAGCGTGCTAAACTTGGCATGCCTGAACTTGGTAAGTTAATGAAATCTATTGTGTCAAAGTAATTATAGGCATTTCAAACGTGATCAAATCGAAAACTTACTTGACTTGGAAATAAGTATGAATAATCCAAATTATTTAATATCTTCACAAAATTTACCATTCAGAGTTAATACATTGTGCTGATATTAATTTGTGTCATTCAGACAATGTCATGAACTGAAGCACATCGAGCATCATCATACATATGTCCGACCCAAACTCACTATCATCACACATTTTGTCAGACAACCTGTAAAGGATATTTTAAGGCCTGCTGCATTTTCTCTTGAACTGCAGAACATGCAGAACACACAGAAAACACAGAACATTCAACGTGAATTGCTAATCCATTGCCATCCACCTTTGAAAAAAGAGTCAGAGAGTGAAACATCGTCAACCGACACCACAGAAGGATCTAATGAAGACACAGGTGTTTCTGTAAGTAATTACAGTGCATTAGAGAAAGAACAAAAGAAGGGTAAACCTAACCCATTGGTGATTAACAAATACCTGAATCTAGAGTTTGCTTCTAGGAGGCAATTGATTCAAGAAACTGCGAAAGATGAGAAGCCACGCATAATATTGGAGCTCTACCCACGTTTTAAACATCCCCATGAGGTACAGTTACAGAAATATCTTTATACACTATGTATACTGTTGAATTGCACTCTTGGATTTTGTGCATAATCAAATCTTAACCAAAAAAACGAGCGCATTTCAAGAGTTGAGAATTCTTGGTGGCTTGCATTGCATATACTAGCTCTTCAAACTTAAGCGTACTTAAACATCGCTCGCATCAGATTATTAACCATATACGGTGCGCAGTGTTAATAAATTAGTTTGTGTTAATAATGGAGTTCTATAATATTCCTAATGTTTAATTATATTATATATAATATCTATATACATTATAAGAACTGCTGATGTATGGTGGCCTGCTGTCGAGTTGTGCAAGTATATGCATGATAACGTTCGTGTTGATGAAAACGTCGCTTGCTTGTGCTAGCTTTCTAAGTGTGAGCAGTCAATCTTTATCTGATAGACAAACTCGAGCCGAAGGTGAGAGTTTGTATATCAGATAAAGCTGGCAATCCTGAATCATACATTAACAGCTGTGTCAGTGTTCTGGAGAAAAAAGTTGATCAGATGATATACTACGGGATTTTGAAAGGTGCTATACAACCCCCCAGGGGCCAGTCAGTTTGTGAGTCGTGTCCCATGTATATGTTAGTTATACCTGTGTGGCACTAGATGCAGACAGATACAGGTATAGGGATGTGCGGGATCCGGATACCGGTATCCGATAAAATCAGATATTTACCCAATAATGCTAAATTTTTTCACAACCACAAGACAGAAGGTTTGCCTTTGTGGGCGATGAAGTGTGAAACACAAGCAATTACAGTATATGTTTTCCATGGCCACAAAACAAGGAACACAATTAACAAACCAAGAAACCTGAAGACAAAAGACTAGATGCTTTATATGCAAAACCACGGCAAAACAAAACATGTTTACTGCTTCCGTTTAGCTTAGCCAATCATTGTGAAGCGGCCTAAACACGATTGGCTATTGCAAATCACGTGTGGTTCTGTCTGAATTTTATAGCAACAGACTGTTTCATACTTTCGTATTGTTATATTCTTGTACAAACAAAAAAGAAATCATCAATTGTATGGATATTTTTTAACGAAGACCCCGCAGAAAAGACATACGCAATATGTACAAAATGTAACAAGCATATAAAACGAGGAATATCTATTGAAAAGGGCTCTTCCACATCGTTGCACAATCACTTAAAAGTAAACATGCAAATGAGCTTAGCAAAGCAGTAGAGAGGAAATCAAATGATGAAACACATTCTAAGAATCAGCCACCAATGAAACAATGTATCCAAGAGATCCTGGACGAACCTACTCTTAAGATAGTTTGCAATATGTAGGTATAACTCGTTCAATTGCAAAGATGATGGCTCTAGACTGCCAGCCATTCTCTATTGTGACTGATGAAGGCTTCACAACTCTCATGAAAGTACCCAAGCCTAGGTAAGGTTATTAGTACAGCTCTAAAAATAGAACTTTGATATAACATTCTGTTATTCCACTTAACTTTGAAAGTGCAAAAAGTTTGTGCCAATTTCTGGCACAGTTATTGATTGAATAATAAATATTTTTAAATTCTGCCAGTTTGTAAACAGAGTGATGATGGCTTTTGCATTTATATTAAAATACAACAATAATAAAAAATTGCATTTTCTAGGTATAGAATGCCTACTCTGCGCAAAGTCACTGAAACTATTGTTGAAGCATATAAACTTCAGGTGCTCCAGATCAAGAAAGAGCTGGATGAAAATGCTGACTATGTTAATGTGACTATGGTTATCTGGTCAAGCAGAAACTTGGGGAGTTACATTAGTGTCACTGGACAGTGGGCTAGCAAAGCAAATGGAAAGTTGAAGATCAGGTGTCTTGCAGTTTGGTCGATGACTGGCAGTCATACCGGTGAAAATATTGATACACACCTGAAAACAGTATTCACTGAGTATGGAATATCAACAAAAGTGTTCGTTATCCTTAGAGACAATGCCTCCAACATGGCCCGAGCCATGTTTATCGGTGAGTACACTGCTTAAAGTGAGCAGCTCTGCTTAGTTAAAGTGTATGAACATCAGCGTGCGACCAAAGATGTGGTTCATCAGATTCGTAAGATAGTTGGCTTCTTTCACAGATCTGGAAAAGCAACAGAAGAACTCCATTGCATACAAGCTTCATTAAATCTACCCCAACATAAATTGATTCAAGACGTTGAAACACGATGGAACTCTACCTATTACATGTTCAAGTGTTAGTATGTCAGGACTTAATTAATAAGAGCAATTAGCTTTTACCGGACATTGAATGACGTTTACGCGTTGATTGATAAAGCGCACATGTGTGGCGCAATATAGAAAACGGTTTACGGTCAGCGAGGATTAGAAGATATAACGAAGTCAGATATATAAGTTGTATACTAAGTGTTTTATACACTATTAAATAAAGACCTTTGGAGTTAATTCCTGTGTTATTGGCATCAACGAACCTAACAATGGTAACACAAGCGTTTCATTGAAAAACGTCCTGCCATCTGACAGTACTTATAAGATAATGATACCTCTTTCAGACCACTTAGTGAGAATGACTGGAAGTTGGCCATGGCAATGACAACAATTTTCAGCACTTTTGAAGAGATGTGAGGTACTTAGGTTGTTAGTGATTACTTACTTTTTATGGACCCTTTAAAACAATGTTCACTTTTTTGGTTAGTACAAAGGTTTTAGTAGCTTGTCTGTTTTAAATTGCTCTCTATATAGGTCACCCGGGCAGTCATGTCACAGTGTCACTGGGTTATTCCAATCATTGATGTACTAAAATCAACTCTCGAAGATTTAGAGGATAATGGTGTTGGCACTGTTAAGCAAGAAATTCTAAATTCACTTGATGAGAGGTTTGGGGGTATTGAAGACAGTCCCCTCCTTCTAGTAGCTACCCTCTTAGATCCCAGGTACAAAGATCAGCTCCATTCAAGTATGTCAGAAAGCAAAAGATAAAGTTTTAAATATTCAATATGCCAATGAGTCATTAAATCCAGAAATAGAATGTCAAGAGCCAGTTCAAATACAGCATGAACAAAAGAAGCCCACAATCTGGGAAAGAATGACAGAAAGAATGAAGAAGCATGGGCGTCCTGATGTTAGATATGATGAAAGTCATGGAGATAATGAAACTGGCTGTAACAGTAGCACAGGGTCAATGGAGGTTGACTTGAGTATGTATTGTGCAGAAGAAGTAATTCTATTAAGAGGAGATGGCTCTGACCCCTTTCAATATTGGCAAATTAAGAAAACATCATGGGCCAAACTGCCACTCAAATTGCCACCAAATACCCAGGCTCAGTGTATTCTGAAAGGCTGTTTTCAAATTCTGGTCTAATTGATACTCCAAACAGAACAAGACTAACTGGGGAACACTTGGAACAACTTACACAACTCAAAGTAAATCATAAGATATGGCCTTGGTAGTTTGTAAAGATAAATACATGTAGACCACATGGACAAAACATTTTAGTTTATATTTTTTATATTGAAGTTTTGAACACATTAATTGGAGCTAACCAATAAAAATGTTATATTTTGTCTACTTTAATTATCTTGTGGGAAATATCCGGTATCCAGTTAATACCCGTTATCCGGGTATGATTTTCTCCTGTCCAGTATCTGGTTGACTACTATCCGGTATCCGGCACATCCCTATACAGTAGTACTAAACCAATGAGCATGTTCAAACCCAATGACCTTTCGCATTCAGTACCTCTACTGAGTACTGATCATGTTAAGGTTACAGGACACCCCTTTTGGAGTTTTGCAGAAAATCGCTACTGCGCGCTCAATATCAGTCCGAATTTCATCAAATTTTCACCAAATGTTCTCCAGTGCATGCAAAATATGGTAAAGTTGTAAAATTAACAAACAATAAAATAATGTAAGAATTATTCAGGAAAAGCACAAATTTGAATTTACTACCCTATATGTTCATATTTTTAATATTAAAAAATAGGTTAGACAGTGTCTACATAACTTGCCGGGACATGTGTGACCAATACACAATTGGCAACAAACTCGGTTCGGATCTCCTCTGGATTTCGTCCAATAAAGATTTCTTACCGACAATCCTAAAATATGAAAAGTCAGCAGACGACAGGATATTAATTCCAGTCACGGTGTATATTTATATATGATATCAACAACACGATATTACCATAACCATAAGTTTGAACTCTTTTATATTAACTTCGGGACTACTATTTGATACAGGTGTTTTCATCCCATTTTTTTGTCACATGTACATGCTTACTAATGCTCAATGGTAACTGAGCAAAAACTGTGGCAGTTAGAACAACATAAACATAATAACAGTAAAGATAAAAAGCAGTTTTATTTTTTACAGATACACTTTGCATATAGGCCAAAGGAAAGGCACTGTCAACCTTGTTCTGGGAACGAGGGGTAAGGCACATACTGCATCATATTCTATAGTCGTTAATTAGACCAGAAATGCATTGTATAAAAAAGGTTTTTTCTCCCGATTTTTGGAATTACAACAGAATTCAAGCCCCCCGACATGGGTACTCGACAAATATACTCAATTGATTTTAAGTAACGAAGAGGTTAGAAAACTAACAGAAAACGAATCACCATACGCGATTAACTCTTTCTCGACCACCCCCTTTCGCATCATATTACGAATACCATTTTCTAATATAAATATCTCGGCGAGTATTTACCCCAATATCTCGGCGAGTATTTACCCCCCTTTCAAATAAAAGCCACCATTGTAATCCTTTTCAACATGTCGGGTTTTACTTGCACGCGCGTAAATTGTGTAATAATTGGCCAATAAGAAGCTCCTGTGGCCGGGATGACATAAAACTTACGTGTGTGGGGTAATTTGACCTCGCGAATCCATTTCTGGCCTTTGCAAGGTCATACGATAAAAGCGTCGCATTGTTTTGACAGTTTTCAGACATATTTCCAGACATATTTCCAGTTGGGATTAACTCACTTCGAGCTCACAGTCGGACAAGAAATGGAAATATATTGATAAAAGATACAGCTTTGAAGATACAGGCTTGCAAATAACGCTCTAAATAGTGTTTTTGATGGGGATTCGAACAAGACCATTACAAAGACGATATGTTCGAAGGGGCCGAAGTTCTTTTCGGTGAAAGGTATGGCTAGCTTATATTTTTGTTCAGACAATTGCATAATTTGATACAATATGATCATGTTTGACTTCGAAGGCTCATAAATCTCTACAATGTTGATAATGAGTAAAACTATACAGAGAAAAGAGTTAAATCTTCTATTTCTGAATCGAATGGTGGTATTTCTGTCTTCATAGCATGCACAGAACCGAAGATATGAAATGTCTCGCTGTCGATCTTAAAGGATCAATGCGACTGGGCTGTGGCGAAAAAGAGTTAACGGTAACTGTTCCTCAATGTACACATATAAAGGCATACACATATAAAATAGTTAATATATATTTGATTAGCAATGTGTTTCACTTGTATTATATTACGTGTAGACGTAAGACGTATTATTTTGAGCTCCTGTCGAAATCAGTTTTAACATGAACACATCGCCTGTTACTGATGTTCTATATGGCTTTTTTGGCCTCGAGAAGAACAAATTGACATGGTTGGGGACACTCAAGGCATTCGTCCTTACTGAAATCGATGAAAGCACAGCTGAAAGTACAACATGGTGATCACCTTGTACAGGAACATGGTGCTTCGATAGCGAACAACTCAAAGCTGCATGGTACATGACAAGCAAAACCATACAATTTGATGGAAATAAAGCTAAAGATTTAACTGAACGAATTCAATGTGTTCATTCTAAAAGCAGATGAACTGAAAACTGTCCGACATACTGACCAGAACAAATCGATTAAATGCTTTATGACAGAAGAGGGTCCTGAAGGGGTAAAATGGGAACTGGGATTGATCTATTTTTAGACTGGGAAAATGGGATTTGGGTTGCTGGGACTGGGATTTGGCCACTGGGAATGGGAAATGAAGTCCTCAAAAATGGGAATGGGATTGAGGTAATGCGAGTCGATTCCCAATTTTTCTACGTTTTAAGTATTTTAAAATACAATTTTGGTCCGTTTTTGGTGTCTTTGGTCATGATTTTTGTTGTTAACTATATTATTCACAGCACTAACTGCAAACAAGCATACTCTGGCACCCGGAATTCTGGGTTTTCTGATTATGCGTGTCTCAGAATGCTGCAAATGCCATTTCCGGGATTCAAATTTTAAAATTTTCCGTGCCTTTGGCACAACCCACCACCCCAAATTTTATAAAGTGTGTGCCACTTGCACACACGATGGCTTAAAAATCTTAAAACTGTTTATTGTACTGATAAATAAAGGGTTTTTTATTGACTGGGATTTCAATAACTCGGACTGGGATTTCTAATAAAAGTCCAACTGGGACTGGGATTTTGCCAAAATTTTAGCTGGGAAATGGGATTGGGACCCCTTCAAGACCCTCACAGAAGCGAGCAAAGATAGTTCTGATGAAACGCTAAGATTATATACCTCCCTATTAGAAGTGCGCAACATATCGTGTAGGAAAAACAATGAAGAGAATTTAAGTGAAAGCCTTAATATACATGAATCAGATGAAGCGACAAATTCTAAACTTGACATGGTCAAGGTGATAAACCCTAACGATCTGAATACCCGCTTAATGTGCTTGGACAAAGCGTGCCTATTATCAGTGACATTGCCCACCAGAATCCACTGGATTTTGAAACCACCCGCACTAAATCCCGAGCAATGAGTAGAATTTCCTGCTGTGCCTCTTGTATCAAGCAGAGCGAAGAAATTAATCAACTGAAGGAAATAGTTTGTCTCAAGAAGTCGGTGAAGTCAAGCGAGTATATGCAAATTAACCGCCTGCAAAACGACAACTCTAGTTTAATCAAAACTGTTGAAATGCTTACAAAACAAGTCTTGAAAGTCAAGTATTGAAAGAACCCGCCCTTGAAGTGTCTAAAAAGCAGAGAAAGAGTCAGAGAAAGAAAATGAAGGCCAAGGAGGGCATTGAATTGGCAGAGAAAAATGCTTCCCCACATTGTCAAGAACATGCTGCCTCTACCAGCGGTATGGAAAAAGTGAATGACGATGTTGCAGCTACCATGAGCAAGAATAAAGCCAAAGAAGTGGTGGTAATTGCTGGTGATTCACTAATTAAGAATGTTGTCGGAGCAAGCATTAGCAAGACAGACTCTGATCACTTTAGCCTAAACAGTGGATAAGCTTGATAAGCTCAAAATTTAAAACAAGTCTATAAAATTATTAATTACGTTCTAACTCACTGCGTTCCAACAAACATAAATTATCTTGCCTCTTAAAGACAAGTAAGACAATAACTGAACACCCGAGTGTATTGCAAGCGAACCCAACATTGTTTTTTATTGCATTGACTAATGGTGATACCTATGTTACAAAGTGAATTTTAATTACAATACGCATTATAAACCTAAACTTCTTGACACGCTTAAAGTGATTATGCCACAAAAATCTTTTTTTTTTATTTTAGAGTAGTGGCAAAAAGTTAGTTAATAGGTTCTTTAACATTTTTCGGTTTTCTCTTTTCATTCACGGGATGCTTTCCATATTGTCTGTAGTTAACAGCTCCTTTTTAGTGATAGGACATTCTCAGGCTCTTTTACCCTGATGAAAAAAGTCTATAGGTGGCCTATAGGTTCCTATAGGGAATGTTCCAAGTCCCTATAGAAGCGTTTAGGCACCTATAGAGCTCTATATATAGGCTTATAAGCATCCCTATAGGTCACCTATAGAAAATGTTCCAATTGCCTATAGGTTTCCTATAGGTTTCCTATAGAAACCTATAGGTTGGCCTATAGGCCAGGCCTATAGACTTTTTTGTTAGGGAATTTGCACTTTGAACCATGTTCCTACAACACAAGTCATCAATTCACTGCATTCAAACAAACGTAAATTATTTTGCCTCTTAATTACAATTAGTATAGGTAACCATGCAATGGAGAGTACAATTAGGGATTAATAGTACGAGTGGTGTTTGGAAATTTGCCAAATTGGACTGTTGTATGAGCAACATCGCATGATTACTTGTTTATTATTAGCATAACAAAATTGGATACGTACTTCTCAATGTCAACATCATATTCTCTTGCCAAAGGTCCAGTCCTGCCAGACTTTCAACCAAAATTTGGTTCTTTTGTTTGTATTTTCATTTAGTCCTTTTGTTCAAGCAAAATTTGGTGCTTTTGTTCGTATTTTCATCCTGTTCCTCCACAGCAATTTCATTTCGCAATTGTGTTTAAAATACCTTCCGCCATTTTGTTTGTTTTGGGAAAATCATTAATTGTACTGCAGTGCAATTATGAAATAATTGTACTCCTCTTGACCAATCAGCATCCAGTAATTTTGTTAGTATAGGTAATCATGCGATGGCGAGTACAATTCGGGATTAATAGTACGAGTGATGTTTGGAAATTTTGCCAAAATTGGACGAGCCGCCGGGGCGAGTCCAATTTGGTAAATTTCCAAACATCACGAGTACTATTAATCCTTAATTGTACGAGCAACATCACATGATTACTTGTTTATTATTAGCATGACAAAATTGGATACGTACTTCTCAATGTCAACATCATATTCTCTTGCCAAAGCCCAGTCCTGCCAGACGTTCAACCAAAATTTGGTGCTTTTGTTTGTATTTTCATTTAGTTCTTTTGTTAAAGCAAAATTTGGTGCTTTTGTTCGTATTTTCATCTAGTTCCAACACGGCAATTTCATTTCACGCTTGTGTTTAAAATACGTTTCCGCCATTTTGTTTGTTTTGGGAAAATTATTAATTGTACTGCAGTACAATTAATGAAATAATTGTACTCCTCTCAACCAATCAGCATCCAGTAATTTTGTCATGCTAATAATAATGCTAATAATAAAGACAATAACAGAACAACCGATTATGGGAGTATCACAAGCAAAGTCTAATTGAATCACAATGGCGTTTCTAGATTAAACTCAAGAGGTTACATCTATCATTAATGCGAGATAATTCTGTTATTCTCTTACTTGCCATGAAAAAACGTTTTTCTGTAGGAGGTAAATTATTTTCTTGCAAATTCTGTTTTTGCTTGTGGCTGGCAATGTCCTTTGCTGTTTTTAATTCTTTCTCATCAATTTAAAAAAAGCATTCGACTCTATATCTCATGCGATACTGCTACAAAAATTGCAAGGTCTTGGCATCTCAGGAAATTTGTGGTGTTGGATTGCAGATTATTTTAATGATCGAGCTCAAATAACGATTGTAAATGGATGTAAGCCAAAGCCAGTAAAATGTGGTGTGCCACAAGGGTCAGTGCTGGGCCCTATTTTGTTTTCATTGTTCTGCAACGATCTACCAGACATCTGTGTAAACAATGAAGGGGAAAATTCCATGTATGCGGACGACACCACCCTGTATGTAATTGGACCAACCCACAATTTAGTTTGCTTAGCACTAAATAGAGTTCTATTTGTGTTACAAAACTGGTGCAATAGAAATTTATTAACACCACATCCAGGAAAAACTGAATATATGATACTGAGTCGAAGCAACTTTACAGGACCATTACGAGTGATCAAATTGGGAAACCAATGCATTAGACAAGTTGAAAAATCAAGGTGTCTTGGTGTTGAAATTGACAATAAACTAAAGTGGAAAGCTCATGTTAACGAAGTAATAAAGTCGTTCACACAGAAATTCAACCTTCTAAAATCTTTACACTTTCTACTTACCCAAGCGAAAGTAGTATTGCCTTCAGTTACATACGGTTTGACCATATGGGGATCATGCAGGACAGTACTTTTTGACAAATTAGAGAAAATACCTGTACAAGCTACAAGCTGCAAGAATCATTTATAGGTTGAACTGGCATATGCCGACAGTAGATATTTACACAAAAGTAAAAAAAAAACACTTAAAGAAATCTATTCTGAAAAGTTATTAATTTTAGCATATAAGTGCTATTATGGACATTTGCCTGAGCCACTCCTGCAGTATTTAGGGCCTGTTCATATGGGCAAAAGTTATCCCGGTTAGCAAGAAAACATTTCGAATAGCCAAATAATAACGTTATCCCGCTTACCGGGTAAAGTTTCCGGCAGTGACGTAGCACTGATGTGATGTGCAAGGCGGGAAAAGTTTAAAAACTTTAAAATACATTTTAAAAACAAATATGGCTGCTTTGAACTTATGTTACGTAGTTGGATTAATTGTAAACAACCTTGTTCAATTTTCTGTACTTATTACTAAATTGCAAGGAATTCTTATGTTGTGGAAATTAAATCAAGCAAGAGCCTTGTCTCTGGCATTTGGCGTACTTGCAAGGAGAAAAACCAAGATAAAAAGGAAGCTGCTACATAAACAAATAAGGAGAATGCAAAGGAAAGATCGAAGTACATGGTATAAACCAGGTCGAACTGACTTGTGGTGGCAAAATATTCGCATGGGTATTTCTCTGAAGGAGTGCTGGAAACAATTTTTTAGAATGGACAGAGATTTTTTTTATAATTTGCTAAATGAAATAGACACTCACATAAAACCAAATCCTTTATCGCCAAATTTTAGGGCATTGTCTTGCGAAACTAAGCTTGCATTGACATTATACTACTTGAAAGACAAGGGTTCGTTAAGTATGACAGCCAACAGCTTCGGTATTTTTTTTTTTAATTTTTATTTTCCCATGTATAAAAATCTACTTAAAATATATTACAATACTTTGAAGATTTTGGGCTAGAGACCTACTAGAAATCTTCATAGACTTTTTATTTTAGGTCTCTAGTTACTGTTCGTTTTATCACATAATCAATTATTTAAAGTCAATCAATACATAATATGTAAAATCAGAAAGTTTTGAAGTATATATACTATATTTACAAGAGAGAAAAAGAAGTGGGAATGTTCATATTATATAAATTAATAGTAATGTTGTAGATGCATTTAATTTTACAATGTCAATGACTGGGCTACAATAGACTAAAGTATATGTCATTATATACATTAGAGAAGTATGTTTTATATATTGGTAATTCTGTATAGCAAAAAATGTTGTTTACTTTTCTTTTTAAAGGTGTTATAGGAGTTTACTTCATTAAGTTTTATTTCTAACGAATTCCATACATCAACTCCTTTATTTGAGAGAGAGTGTGTTTTACATAATTTGTTCTTTTATAACATTTGTGAAGTTTTGATGCATTTCTCGTGTTATGTTCATGAATTTGGTTGTTTGTTACAAAATAATTTTTAAAGAAATCTGGTAAATTGTTAAGGTGGTGGTATCGAAATATAAATAAGGCAGTTAAATAGTCATTGATTTTGAAATCTTTGAGAATTGGCTCACTGTGCTCTAAATAAGACTTGAAAGTCATTAAACGTACAATTTTTTTTTGTATGTTCATTATTTTTTGGATTTGACTTTTATAAGTATTACCACATGTTAAGTTGCTGTATATCAAATATGGATAGACTAATTTATAATATATAAGTTTTAGAGTATTTTGATTTATGAAATGTAGCTATTATACCAGCAGCTCTAATTATTTTCTTTGCTACCTTAGCTATATGATCTTTCCAGGTCAAACATTCGTCAATGATAATACTGAGGAAGGTTGTACTTTTAACTTGTTCAATATTTTTACCATTTATGTTAATTTTACATCCGATTAGCGCGTTTGACGCCGGCTGACAGCCGGAAATTTTGTCTCCGATTGCTCGGCTGCCAGCCGGGCTGTACTATAGTATACTATTCGTTCAAAAAATGCGTGCATTTCGGAGACTGGTTCT
>CACRXK020005450.1:0-19065 GCA_902702795.2 Paramuricea clavata
TTTAAACATTGTAAATATACACTATTAATTTATATATTCAAATTCTGCTTGTAAGTTTAATCACTTTGTCTGAAGTGTCACACGATTTTTGTACATTTCTCACGGTCTCACAACATGACTCAGTTTTCTCACGATTTTAATTCTTTATTTCATTTCTTGCAATTTACTTTGTCACCTCTACTTTAGTTTGATACTAAGATTTTATTCAGACAGAAATTACTTGTTTATAATTCTTAAATTCCAGGAGCAAAGTTCGAGATTTTATCAGAGCATTTTTAAGGATTTTTCGGGAGGGGGACCGATACACCTACGGTGGTTTGGCACGTCTCTGGCTAGTATATTGAATAATATGTAGTATAATTAAATGTCTGATATATTATTAAATACAGTAGGTACATTATATCGTTAAAGGTACGGCTTGGTTGGTTGGTTTTGACAATGGTTTTGTAATCAAAAACTTATAAAAAAGTAGCAGTTATAAAAATAGTTCCAGAAAGAGTTCATTGACCTATTGATCTGGCCGAATTTAAGCCTGCGAACAGGCTCTCTCAAAATAGTAGATTTAAGAGGAATGCGATGCCAACTTCACGTTGGTTTTCAATCGTGATGTTTACAAATTTCATTTCAACATGGCAGCCGCAGACGGGAATCGAGATTTATTATCTGCCGCTGTAAGTGGGATTTTAGCCTCACTTGCTTCAACATCAAGCAGTCAAACAACTTCGCTATCTTCGTCACCAAACAATGTGACTAACAACGAAGAATTGGGACCCAATAGATCATCTCCAGCACTGTCCACTACTCAAGCGCTTGCTCATCTATTCCCACAATGTGGCCCAAGGCAAAGTTACCGCAGCGAGACTGCACAACCTTACGAGTCGGAAAGTGCTTTTCGAAGTGTTGCTAGTCGGCCCAAAAGGAAAAGGAAGATCAAGCAGGAGAAAGATTATAGTTTTGCGAAGGATATAGTCTTGAAAGACGTTTTTTTACTTCCTTCTCCTGAATATAAAAAAGTACCACGTGGAAAAGCGCGCGAAATGTTGTATGCCGAAGGATTTGTCACCTCTGCTGTTGAGATCCACGGCAACTGGAGTGAAAATGATGCAGTGAAAGCTTTGGAAGAGCAATTTAAAGAGAAGTTGATGGATATTCCACCTCCTCAGTAAGGGAAAATTCTTATGAAGAAGTCACAACTGCTCGCGCACACATTTAAAACAATAAAATCAATAATGCACCTATCAATGTTAACCCCCATAGGGGGGGGGGGTCTGGCATATGTGGGTATTTGATCATCAATTGCATCCCCACCCTGGGGATTTTTATCAGCATTTTGGCCCCGAGTTGGGGCAATTTGAACCGAATGACTTTTATTAATATAGTATTTATTGCAATTTATGCATGAGTCAATTCCTGGAGTAACCATCCCCCACCCCGGGACACGCCCAGGAATTTGCCCGATAGACAGTTCACATGGGTTGGGAATTTGCCTTTCATATATGTGCACAGGGGCCGGGTATTGGAGGACCCCGGGGATTTGACAAATGGTTGACCAAAATCCAACCCACAAATTTCAGGCACGCACGTGGGGGCGTGAAATTTATTGTAAGAATAAGCGAAAATTATACCCTGTGCCATGCAAATTTAAATACAACTATTAAAGGTTTATGTTTTATAATATTCCATTGCAGTTTAATACTATAATGTTATTAAATGACTATGATTATATGCCATTAAAAGTTTAATTAACTTTTACAGTTGATTTCACGAAACTTTGACCACAAATTTTCCGAACTTCGTTGCGAAGTTCACAAGATTGTTGCGAAGTTCACAAGATTGTTGCGAAGTTCAAAAGTTCATAAATATGAGATTCACAAACCAGATCGTAAACTACACATTTGATTGGCTTCTGTTACTTCACGGACCAATAGGGACTTTGTTTACAAATTGGCTTGTGAATTCCAATATGAGCTTCCAAATTTCGCAACGAAATTCGGAACATTTGTGGTCAAAGTTTCGTGAAATCGACTGTAAAATCGTCCCCGGGGTGGGGCATTTTCCACTCTCAGATTTCCCAGGGGCCGTGCATTAGTCTTCAAGTTGTGTCCCGGCACCCATTTACACTATCATAACCAATCTAATCAAATGCCCGGGTGTGTTCCGGGGGGGGGGGTTGTGGTTACTCCTGGAATTGACTCATGCATTATTGCAAAATGGTGGGGCATTTGACCAATATTTATTGCCCAACGGTGGACATTTGATTGAAAATTTGCTCAAAAAATCAAATGCCCCCACTTATGCCCAACCCTCCCCCCTCTGGGGCTTAACATTGATAGGTGCATAACAAAACCAATACATGTAATTTATCACAAATATCACGTAAACAGAATTCAACCGCATGCTATGAACTGTCTTTGGTTCTAAACTTTGGCTTGTTTACACAGAGTTAGAATATTGCCCTAGTAAGCAGATTAATACCCTTTTTTGTTGTGGTTGTGTGTCATGTTTTATACATGCACGCTAGGGTTGTATATATACGCTAACCCTTTCGGTTGGATTACGGATTACCCTAGGTAACCCAGGTAGGTTTATGCTATAGTCGATGACCTGTATGTGAGTTTGTATGCATTTCATTTAGAACAGATAATCTCAACTGTGTTAGTGCAAGTTGACCATGACGGTCAACATGGTAACGCTGCCTGAATCCCAATCCGGGACGAAACATCTGAAACCGACCACACCCAAAAACGACGCTCTCGCCATAGTGCTATCTACCAAACCATAAAAGCTTTTGGCTATTCTGAGGTGCTGATATGGTTCAGAGATGGTGGTTTTAAGGGTGGTCCTTGGTAAGTGTGAAATGCCTAGCACTGATATTTCACAAGAAAATGACCATGCAATACTCATAGTCAAACGTCAATTTGTGGCTTACAACTTCAAATAAAGAGCAGTGGATCTACATTAATTACCTTTTTTCCTAAATCTTTTTGATAGAAACATAATTGGTACTTATTTAATTATATTATCACTGTTTTGGTATAAAATAGTTAATATTTTGTGACCGAATTAATAATTTGAATTTTGAAATGTACATACCTCCTGCAAATGGGCGTATTTGGCCAAATAGGCCTTTCCAAGGTATCTACCGCCATATTGCAGGGGGTGCAAAAAAATTGGGGTGAGCGCGCGGCCACCAATGGCGGCCATACTATTTCCTATTGAGTGAGTGAAAATTACCTTTTGACATTTTGTCCTTTTTCTCAAAAAATGTCTATACAAGCATATCCAAATTTTGTTTTTAGATAATCGCTGGGTTCCTTCTGATATGTAGCCGAGATTTCTTGCTAATCGAAGGACAGGAAGTAATTAAAAACGGCAGCTTTTGTTGCACACCTTGACCGACGTTTGAGCGATGATTCTTGTTATTTCGTTTGTTTAACCGATCTTTGGAAGAATAGTTGTCCATTAAGTGTGTAAGTCCTTTGGTGTCCGCCATTATTACTGTTTATATTTGTATATTTGTACAAAAATCATCGCTCAAACGTCGGTCAAGTTGTACAACAAAAGCCGCCGTTTTTTATTACTTCCTGTCCTTTGATTAGCAAAAAATCTCGGCCACATATCAGAAAAAAACAGGCGATTATCTAAAAATAAAAATTGGATATGCTTGTATATAAATTTTTTGAGAAAAAGGACAAAATGTCAAAAGATAATTTTCACTCACTCAATAGGAAATAGTATGGGCGCCATTGGTGGCCGCGCGCTCGTCCCAATGTTTTTGCACCCCCTGCAATATGGCGGTAGACACCTTGGAAAGGCCTATTCTCCACTTTACTCCGCTGTTTATGGCCGATCTCGTTGAAATCCTTCCAAGTATGCAATTCAGCTCAAACATAATGGTATCAAGCACATTTTACCTGTAAACAAGTTGAAACTGGGTTTCAAGTAGATCCTAGCTGTTTAAACCATCGACAAGGGAAAACCCCAACTCTGTCCAAATTTGGCGCCATTTTGTCATCCCATGTCGGTTGTAAACAAATCGGCCTTGTTATTCTTCCATCCAAGCCATTTCCACCAACTAATACAAATTTAACCATTTGTTAAAGGTGCCTTACAGTCCGTATGTAAACAAAGCCTTGTTTACATTTTTATGTCCAAAATATTGAGCTTTATCCGACAACTATTTATATTTCCAAGCTTCTAGAGTATAATAAATGATCAAGAAACAACAATCGGGCTTTTCCAGAACCCAAAACATAGTTAAACTGTTTGTATCATAAAAAGTGGGCTCCTTTGTGCACATGCGCAGATCGGACTGTAGAGCACCTTTAAGGGTATTAAAATAAAAATACAAATGAAATATGCGAAATGCAGCATTTTATCACCCTGTAAAATGTTGCTTAAGAGTCCTTTAAAACATTTCGAACACATCTTGTGTGGTTTAGTAACAGGGGGTGGAGCCTTAAAAAATGAAAGCAAAGCCCAACACAGTATCACAGAATATAAGAATGTACCTTCTTATTCTTGTGGCAGTATGGTAAAATTAACATTTAATTTGTATGACTTGTTCATATTATTAAATAATAATATGTATTTATTTGTTGCTACAAGAAATAAAACAAACGTTTGTATGATTGTATTTAGTTTTTAGTCTATTTCACACAGTCTTCTTCTATCTTCGTGAAAACATTTACCCCCTCCTGTCACGACCCTGTCACTTTGTCACACGAGATTTGTACGAAATGTTTTGAAGGACTCGTAAGCAACATTTGACAGAGTGATAAAATGCTGCATTTCGCATATTTCATTTGTATTTTTATTTTAATACCCTTAAAAAGTGGTTAAATTTGTATTAGTTGATGGAAATAGCTTGAATGGAAGAATACCAAGGCCGAATTGTTTACAACCGACATGGGATGACAAAATGGCGCCGAATTTGGACAAAGTTTGGATTTTCCCTTGTCGATGGTTAAACAGCTAAGACCTACTTGAAACCCAGTTGAAACTTGTTTAAAATGTGCTTGATACCATTATGTTTTGAGCTGAATTGCATACTTGGAAGGATTTCAAAGAGATCGGCCATAAACAGCGGAGTAAAATGGAGAATTTGCCCAAATACGTCCATTTCCAGGAGGTATGTACATTTCAAATTATTATTTCGGTCACAAAATATTAACTATTTTACACCAAACCAGTGATAATATAATTAAATAAGTAACAATTATGTTTCTATCAAAAAGATTTAGGGAAAAAGGTAATGTAGATCCACTGCTGTTTATTTGAAGTTGTAAGCCTCAAATTGATGTTTGACTATTAGTATTGCATGGTCATTTTCTTGTGAAATATTAGTGCTAGACATTTCACACTTACCAAGGACCACCCCTAAAACCACCATCTCTGAACCATATAAGCACCTCAGAATAGCCAAAGCTTTTATGGTTTGGTAGATAGCACTATGGCAAAAGCGTCGTTTTTGGGTGTGGTCAGTTTCGGACATTTTGTCCCGGATTGGGGTTTGGGCAGTGTTACCATGTTGACTGTCATGGTCAACTTGCCCTAAAACAGTTATTATCTGTCCTAATGAAATGCATACAAACACATACAGGTCCTAAACTACTACAAAGCATGTCATATTTTATTTGACACTTGCACAAACTAATACACAAAGTAAAAAACCTCACCACTGAACTTCAGCAGGCAAAAATATACCTGTCACTTTTTAGGAAGAGTTATTGGGTCATTCCAGAAAAGATCCATACCCCCTCCCCCCCCCACTGAGGAAATCAAAATACCTCCATTTGGACATCCTTGAATGGTTCATCCTCCCCCTATCCGGATGTCAAAGCCCAAAACTACCCCCTCCCCTTCGGACATCAACTATTTCTAAATTTTTCTAAAGGCTACCTCGCCGTCTGAAAACGGCACCGAAAACTAGACTAAGGCTACAGTATGTTCACACTACGCGCGGAGCGAACTAATGCGGGCAGAATTTACGTGTGTTCATATTAAGCCATTACAGTTTGTTTACAAATTAAATTAGCACTTATGTAAACCCAAAATATTTCAAATAGAGCCGAGAAATTTAACTAAAAAGCCTTCAAGTTTTCATGTTCATGTTGACACGAAGCTATCAAGCACTCGGTTTTCACCTCGCTCCGTTTAGAAACCCTGCTCAAATTGTTACGGCAAAAGTTACGTGAAAGTTTTCAAACGATTTCGCTAGTAATTTCGCTAGTGTGAAAGCGATGGCTTAGTGTGACTTTTCTACGCTGTTTTCAAATAGCTCCGGCGTGGCGGAACACTTGGCGGCTTCTTGTGAACACAAACACGTGGCAGGTTTTGTCGGATAATTTGCAGAAATTCACTTCGAAATTCGATCAAGTAAAAATCGGACTGAAATTCGATGTAACTTGCGACTGATTGACAAGCGTTGCTGTGTTAACTTACATGTTAATGCATTTTTTACTATTACTTCATTCCTTAACCTCGCCCTAAATATGACAGCCATTTCTATTTTCTTGACACGCACCTCGCAAAGGAAGTTTTTATTGACTATATACTAATTAACAATTATAGACAACGAAGCCGAGTTGTATATGAGTGAATAGTCAATGAGGCGAAGCCGAGTTGACTATTTGCTCAGAGCAGGCCCGGAGCTATGGCGGGTGATGTGTGTCAAAATTCAATAACACATTTGGCAATGATAACGTAACATTTTGCTACAATAATAACACATTTGGCAACGATAAAGTAACCTTTTGCAGTTAGTTTTGCTACAATTTTGTGATCGTTTTAATATTTGCCAACAATCGTACAGTTGGCAAGTACAATCCCGTGATGCAATTGGGCACTAGCTCCAAATGGCGGAAAACGGTACATAAATGGCGCGTAATTATTTTCACACAAAATGGCGATCAAGATATCGAAGAAAACGGAGTACGAACTGCTCTTATAACGCGATTGGAAATGTTATTGACTGATGTAACGGAATGCCTTTCAACAGAGCTTGATGATGTTATTGATCGTATTCGCGATTTTTCTGAAGACCTTTATCGATGCCTAGCAAATCTGACAGCACGAAATCCCGAAATTTACAGCGAATATTGCTACATCAGGCCAGACTTCTCGTAGATGTCATACAACGTCCTATTTTGAATAATGAAAATTATGGACCGGAAACATTGGGAATCATCCTAAGGTCAATGCCAAGTACACCAACATTTGAAATGTTGAGAGACCAGCTGCAGTATTTGCAGATGTATTTTGTGGTGAATTGGCCACACCATCCAGTAGCTGTACAATTATGTATCTAGCCTGTAGTAGAGATGACTGAATATCATCTGACGCCGAAGCTCTCTCATTTTCCGCCATGTTTACTTAAAAAAGCGCATGTAATCCAATATCGCGAAAATAATTACGCCCCATTTTGCACCGTTTTCGCCCCATTTGGAGCTAGTGCCCAATTGCATCACGGGATTGTACTTGCCAAATGTACGATTGTTGGCAAATATTAATACGATACGTTTACTAGTATGTTCTTGCAAAATAATACTTTGTCATTGAATGTTTTGTTATTGTTAATAAATGTCTTGTAACTGCCACAAAATTGTAGCAAAAGGTTACTTTATCGTTGCCAAATGTGTTATTATTGTACCAAAATGTTACGTTATCATAGCCAAATGTGTTATTGAATTTTGACACACATCACCCGCCATACGGAGCTACGGGGGTGGGGGGAGGAGTGTGACACCCCCCAGAAATTGTATTCAGTCGGCAGGACTGCTATTCAGTCGGTAGGACTGCTACTTGGATTAAATATTTTCGCGCAAAGGGCAAGATGGGGGCTGGAATTTTAGAAAAAATTTTTTGGATAAATGGAAAAAATTTGTGATGTCTGGAAAAATTTTTGATGTTCCTAAAAATTTTGGTATGTCTGGAAAATTTTTTGGACCCCTAAAATGGTACACTGACCGAATTTTTTTTTTGGCGACCAAAAATAATTTGTTCCAGAAAAAAACTTTTCGGCACTGGTCGGTTGAAATGACCTTACACCCCCCGTGGAGAATTCCCTGAGGACGGCCCTGGCTCAGAGACAACGAGGCTAAATCGTCCAATTGTTTCAGTATAAACCACATAAAGAAAACATAATTTTTCACTTGATTTTAAACCTTCATGAAGATATTGGTCATTCACAAGAAATTTTATCACAATCAGAGTTGTTTGTTGTTAGATTTGAATTTGTTCGTGCAGTGGGAAACAGTATTGTTAAACCACAAATACAAAGTGGTCAAGGGTGGACCGGGAAAGTGATCAAACATCAAACTGGTCAAGGACCATTGTATATAAGGGCAACAAGAGATATTGCTGTGGTATGTATTATTTTCATAATTAAAATAACAAAACACGTTTAACGTCAGCTAAAATCACATATACATTTATTATGTAAATGTGAAAATGGCAAATTTCCCAAGTTTTCATGATGTTTTGGTTGTGTATTTTTTTTCTGTAACAGACAGAGTTATTATATTTTATCTTCCTACGAAAAGGGAAGTTTCACAATTGGCATTCTTTACTTATAAGAATTTGATTGTATATTTTTTATCATCCTTAGTTAATTCATGCCATTTAGAACTGATTTGCCACCGTGAAAAGTAAAATTGCCCTATACATTTTAAAAATATATAAGAGGATCTCGAAATGACTTTCTTTTGAATCAGTTTCTTATAAGATGCATGTGAAATATTGTCAGTAGATGTAAAGGTTTTCGCTAAATATATATAGTCTTGCTGTTATTATATCTTCAGGAAATTGACTCAGAAGATGAATCTTCCAATAACGAGAGAGATTTAAAATCATACTTTATTGTCAAGGTAATGATTGCTATTAATATATGTATCTATTAACTTATTGAGTTCCAACACTTTCCCTTGATGAAAAACCTTTTGGTGTTGGACGGAGTAAAATAACAAAGCTAAGTGAGGAGCTAGAGCACGTTCTGCTTAATATTCTTTAATAAGTTAAAATGAGCTGACCATTATGAATATGTATTTAAACATTGTAGGATTCGCCCGATTCACCATCAAATGATGAAAATTTAACTCAACCTAATACCAGTACAAACATGATTAACACCGAAAAAGTCACGATTGTTGAAACTTTAAAATCAATGTTTCCTGGCCAAGATGAAGAAAAGTATACTGAAGTGGCTAATAGTTCGTCTACATTGAATGAGGCAGTTGATAACATGATTGATTTCACAAGTGAAGGTATTTTGTAGATTTTTACAGTGACAACGTACATAGGACGTTGTATCAAAATACCTGTCACTACATGAATTGGAAAATTATAATTAAAAGTAATAGACGTGCGTAACGTACAGTATAACGGTACAGATCGTTTGTGTAAATGCAGCTTTAACCAGGGTGTCCACGGGCCTTGAAAATCCTTAACGATTCTTGAATTAGAAAAAAAATTCCAGGACTATAAAGTCCTTGAAAGTAAGTAGAAGTCCTTGAATTAATTTCCTTAACCTCCAGCTGTGACAACATTAGTGATTTTGATTAAAATTACTGAATAATTAAAATTATTGAATTTCAACTTCACCAGAGGGTATAGACACCCTGTTTAATTAATCAAGAACGTCAAAAAATTTAGTTAATCACTAGCAAAGCGTATTTTACGGTACATGTATATAATGAATCGTTGTTTTAAATGTATTTAACTATTTATTTCCTGAAGGGTTTGAATACGGGTTCTTCCATGTATTTATTTCCTGTTAACGTACGCGCATATGCATGGGATTGAAAACAATACACTAACTATAGCCATGGCATGCATGTACACGTGCAGTATTGCCGTAAACGTTGGCTTTTGGTATTGTCAGGTCGGTTAATATCGTCTTATTTGCAATTGTTTGTCTCTAATGGTACATGGGCTTTTTGGTGAAATCGTTTAGTGTACCAATAGGTGTAAGGGAAATCAGATTCTCTTTGCATGACGATAAACATTTTTTTCGCAGGTTTCTTCTCATCTGATCCAACATATGCACCTGATGTGGAAAGCAATGACACCGATGGTCTGGCTAACTGCATTATTCCAACCACATTGGGAGAGGTTCTTGCGGCACTAGAACCTTCCAAGGATGGTCGTAATCGTATAAGCATTTCACGAGAGACCGTTCTCGAAGACAGCATTGCAATATTTAAAAATCCCGGTTTCGACATGAGCAAGCCATGTAAGATAGTTTTCGAGGATGAACCTGCCATAGATGGCGGTGGCCCTAAGCGAGAATACTTTACATTACTTCTGGTTTCGCTGTTATCCCCAAACATTTCTGTCAGACTATTTGAAGGACAGAGTGGCAGAATTCTACCTATTCATAATGCAGATGCATTACGTGCTCATTTGTTTAAGGTTGCTGGGAAAATAGTAGCGAGTTCCATTGTTAATGGTTGTCCTGGGTTTCCTTATTTTTCCCCCGCTGCATACACATACTTAGTCACTAATTCTATCGAAGAAGTGCTGGAAGTTGTTTCGGTGGATGATGTACCCGATATTCAAATTTTGGAAATCATTAATCAGGTTTGAACCTCTTTATCAAGGTTAAAATTTATTTACTCTTGCTAAGAACAGGTTAGGTTTTGAATTTGTAATTGGAATACACGCCAATCACGATATAGCTATCGCCAATCACGATATAGCTATCGCCAATCATGATATAGCTATCGATATAGCTATCGCTATTCTTAGAAGTTGAACTAATGTACATTAGTAGTATTAATATTAATATTTTAGAGTTTTTATAATAATACCGAACAGAACTAATAAGTTAAATTTTAAAGTTTATATGATAGTTTGTTAGAATCAGTATTGTAAAAATGATCGTAATTCAGCTTTCGGGGCTGCAATGATCTATTTTAATAAAATATCTATCTATCTAAAATATCTATCTATCTGGATGCATTATAGTTATCGTAATTGCAATTTATACTCTTAATAAAAGCTTTCGTAGCTCAGTGCCAGTGGTAATAGAATTTTAAAAATGTCCATGACATTTGCAAATTGAATTGCTAAAGCAAGTGGATACACGCGTACGTTGCTCCACTTTGTTTTGTATGAATGCTGAATTAATATTGTTGTAAGATTTTTTATTTTAGATTGACAATTTCCCTGATACAAATGCGGAGTTGGATACAAATGTTACAAATTGTCTGATCGATTCTGGGTTCACGAAGGCATTAACGGTCGAAAGTAAAGGCGAAGCAATTATGTCCATTTTACTTAACTGTGACATCTTGAGTCAAAAAGCAGAATTGGATCAATTTGCCGATGGGTTGGGACCACTTCTGAATAAAATTCGCAGTTATCCAGATATTTGCAAATCGTTACTCGTCCAAAGCGACGAGTTTACGAGAGTGACAGCAGAAAAACTCAAATCACTTCTTATGTTTCAAGACGTTAATGACCATCTGAAGAAACACCTAATGGATTACATGGAAATGAAAGGCAAGTTGGATCGTATATAACCTGCGATCAAGCCTATAAATAAATAAATATAGCCTGATCACAGGTTAGATTGTATAGTATAAAGGAACTGCGTTGATCTTGTTAACGATTACGATATAGTAATAAGAAGAGGATTACGAATATATGTCATTGTTATTTTTTTCTTTGGGTTGTCGAAATTTTGGTATGTCGAATTTTCTACTTTGTAATTCTATTGTTATGACTTATGACGTGTTTGATAGTTTTTATTCCATCTGACAAAAACCGTTTGCCAAGAGACATTCAAATCATACAACAACACAGAATATAGTGTATTGCAACTTACAAGCAGTTATATGCAGTATTTGGACCCTGAACGTAGCTACAACAACAACAAATTTACAATACATGCAGGGTGTCCCAAAAAACTATTATAATAATGTATTGTTATAATTTGTATGTCTCAGCACTTCACTGAACCCACAAGTGCATCAAAGCTTGACATAAGTAAATTTTATGGCTGTTGAATGACATGTTTTTCATCATTAAGCCGGTTTTCCACTACTCACTAGCGATTTTTTTCGCGCAAAGCGACCTTTTTCCTCTGTCGGCATCCATTTTGGCACGTCTTGCTGACGTAATAAGTGACACCGACAAAGGAAAAAAGATTGCTTCGCGCGAGAAAATGCGCTACTGGAAAACCGGTTTTATAAAGAAACAATTGAGCAAATCGAGTCCAATAAAATTATTTGTTGAAAGTGTATATTTTCACCGTTACAACTATATATATACTGTATTTGAAAATTACTGCCTTTAGGACTTAAGTTCATGAATTTCGCTTCAATAAAATACCTGCGTATTAGCTCTCAACTCATTGTCAAAATGACATATTCGTGACGTGATTAATTCAGCTTTTCCTTTTGTTATGCATTGCTTTAATTAGGCGTAGCGGTGAAAATATGTGATTTCGACAAACAATTTTTATCGAACTCGTATTTGCTCGATTATTCTCTATGAAAAACATGTCATTCAACAGCCAAAAGCGTGATCTTTATGATTATGAAAAAACTGCGTTCATACACCTAGTGATAGACACACAATGGCATGCTAAAGTTGGATTGCGTTTTTTTAGACACCCTGTAGTACTAACTGATATTACCGTGGAAAAGTAACAATTTATATTTTTATCATACAGATGAGAAGAGTCTTTCTGAATTTCTGATGTTTTGTACTGGTACACCAACTGTCCCTCCTCTCGGATTCCACAACCCAGATAAAATAACAGTGTGTGAAATTGAAAGTTGTTTACCTAATGTCAACACTTGCCCCATGGTTATTGAACTTCCAAGTCAAGCATCTGGTTTTCAGGAATTTTGCAGTGCACTCGACACAGCCATTTCTTGCCAGTCGCATGGCTTTGGAATTTTGTAGAATTTACTTTAAAGTTTCCGCCAACTTGGGTTGCATTGCTGGATGTTGTTGAGTTAACGTTAAAGTAATCGTGTACGAACGAACATAACTGTTATATACATGTATATGTTACAGTATATACCGGAACAGGGTATCCCACTATCCCAAAAAGTACCATTGTTTGATTTAATAGGTGGTGTGCAAATTACGTCACCATCGCCATGTTGGATGACATTGAAAAGGAGTTTGGTTGTTTGTAATGCAATTTCATCCAACATGGCGAAAATCTCTTTGTCCTTTGAATCCCATGGGAGCGACTCCCATTCATTGGATTAAAAGGACAAAGAGATTTTCGCCATGTTGGATGAAATTTGCATTGCAAACAACCAAACTCCTTTGTAAATGCACACCACCCCGCATACAGCGGGAAAATTAGAATGCAACTGGAATTGTTGACAGAAAGGGCTAACGTAAATTTCGATATATATATATATATATATATATATTCAATAAAATATTTATGCGACATTACCTCATATATTAATGTATTAAATCGAACTAGCATTTTTGACCAACCGTGCTAAAATTAGCTTAAAATACGGGCCTGTTAAACTAATATCGATCAATAGAATTACCATTCGCTTGTGATTATTGCTTATCTCAATGAAGTTAACTTAAATTGCACATGATTCCATTTTCGTTTACAGTTTTGTTGATATTTCTTCACCTTTATAAGCTCGGTTAATGTCTCATGAAATTCGTATATTGTAATAATGATAAGATTTATTTGAGCGAAGTTATAGCTGTTGTAGCTTTTGCTGTATATTGAATCAAACGGCGGTACTTTTTAGGAATATTCAGTAGTTGGTTTGATAATTGATATTAGTTATGTGGTATTCATTTAGTTTCTAAAACGTTCACATGATTTATGTTAGGGAATATGTTTAAGTATAGAAGCTCTGAATTACTTTTTGTGGTTCTTGCGTGCTTATCTACTAGTTATTGAACGACAGAAGATACAATAGATAACGCAGCCTGATACAAGTTTATTCCATGATTGCCGTCGTCGGCAAGTGGGTTAACTAACCTTTGCAGAACCTCAGTTGCTTCTGGAGGTAATGTTATAGAACATCTTGGTACTACGACGTGATTTTCTGTTTGAAGCGCCCCAACCGGGGCTTCATCATCAATACCGTATTCGTCAGGATTATCCGGTAGTCCCAGTAAGGCATTTTGTACAGTTGTACTCGAAGACCTCACGTTTAGAAAATATCCTTCGATCCACAATTGTACAGGCGATTTGCGTTGCTGACTACGGATACCATGGTTGTTCCATTCCAGGAGGAATTCTTGTAAGCTCCTATTTATACGAGGCTGGTAAACATAGTGTAACGCGTAGAAATGAGTCTCGGAGAGTGAATCAAGTATCCCATTTTCCTCCATATAGTAAAATAAGTTTCTATAAACACGTGTTACGTTGTCATTTACATCACGCCACAAACGCTCGATTCGTTGATTGTGTACAGAAGACCCTGTTATCACATGGTTCCCTTGTGCCCCATGGTAATCGAGGATGTAACGAGCAACCGCGATATTTTCGGTTCCTTGATCCAATCGTACTCTCAGTGGCATATTGTACAATTCGATTGCTCCAATAAAAAGCTGTAAAACAGTTTCACCTGTATTGTTCGTATTGCACTTCAGATACGTTATACATCTAGAATACCCGTCTATACATCCGTGAATAACGAACCGCCACCTGATCAATTTATGATTTCCATCCAGATGCCTGTTGGTAAAGTTAAATTTAACTAATTAAGTGTCTATGGCAATCTCGCTATGGATAACTTATAACTGATAAGTATGCGATAGTGCCTGGTTTTCACTAAATTTGTAAAAAGTAATTAAGTTTTTATTTAGGTTGATTTGGCCTAATCGTACAACCTTATAATACGAGTTGTTTACAATAGACCATTAAAATTAGCTTATATACGACATATTAGTACATATTTTACTGAAATGTTTTGCAACGGAGGTCAAAATCAAGAATAGGAATTTAGGGCTAATAAGTAATAATTATATGTGGGCTTTAGGATACTAATGTTAAGGTAGAGAGTAAAGTAAGTTTTAGGGCACTAATGTTAAGGTAGAGCCAAGTCTGAGCCACTGCAACCGGTGGAAATCGCGGGACCAAATGGTTCGCCAGTTTATATGTTGAAAGATGTCTTGCGTGCCTGACTATAGAGCGTTCGCATGCACATGAAGTCACAGCGGCTATGTCGGTGTTCAAATTCAAGAGAATTTTAATTATACTCATTTGTCTGGAACACAAACATATAAAAGCCATGGCGGCCAGGGGAATGAGTGCAAACGCTTTATAGCATAACTACCAGGCACCACAAGGAAACATTAATGGCATGCTTGAGGTCCATTTCTAGTGATCTTACCATAGGAAGTTGGGCGAAGGCACGTTGTAAATTCTTCTAACTATTGTTCTCTGCCGGCGTAATGCTCTTCCAATAGGATCTACTCTATTTATTGACTCACGAACTCGATGCCTTTGAACACGCAGCCCACGACCCCGCAAAGCCCCAAAGGTCATTGTCTCTCCGGCATTAGGAGTACGGGATACAATCTGCCTCACAACTTCATCAAGTTCATTGTCATTAATGTCTGAGAATTCATTCTCCCCAACAGCCCATCCAAGCTCAATCCTCCTCCTACGCAATGTATGTTCAGACACACTGAGCAGTTTTGCAATTGAAACCCATCTAAATCCAATACTTCGTAAAGCCCAAAGCATTCTCTCTGGAATGTCGTATCTAGGTCGACCAACTGTTCCATTTCTCAATTGATTACAGCGATATCTCGATGAAGTGGTGAACGGCCCTTCAATGTAATGTATCCGATTTTGAAAATGGGTAAGGTGACTAACAAACATTTCTTCTAAAAATCCGACATGCTCGGTAACTTCTGGCATCCTTCTGGGTAAAGTTCTCAAGAATCCGATTATTTCTTCAAGGCGCCTACTGTATACTTCACAAGTATTAATGTCGTCTGTGAATTTGTGAACTTCGCATTCTTCATTTAAAGCTGGTAATCCTAGCAAAACCCTTTCTATTTCGCCTTCCATTTTTCCCGAACATCTGATAATGGCGTCCAATTATTTTGTAATTGTTTTGTTTTCATGTTAAAGTCATTACAAATTCACATTTCTTTATTTAAAAGTCTTACGCACAGAACGTTCGAGTTTATACTTCACAAAAAATATAATACTTTCATATTAAATTACGGCCAAGAAGTATTACGCGCGGACCATATTTAAAAGTCTTACGGACCAAATTTATAAGTCTTACGGACCACATTTAGAAGTCTTACGGACCACATTTAGAAGTCTTACGGACCGCATTTATAAGTCTTACGGACCATATTTAAAAGTCTTACAGATCAAATTTATAAGTCTTACGGACCAAATTTATAAGTCTTACGGACCACATTTAGAAGTCTTACGGACCACATTTAGAAGTCTTACGGACCACATTTAGAAGTCTTACGGACCGCATTTAGAAGTCTTACGGGACCGCATTTAGAAGTCTTACGGACCACATTTAGAAGTCTTACGGACCACATTTAGAAGTCTTATGGACCACATTTAGAAGTCTTACGGACCACATTTAGAAGTCTTACGGACCGCATTTAGAAGTCTTACGGACCACATTTAGAAGTCTTACGGACCGCATTTAGAAGTCTTACGGACCACATTTAGAAGTCTTATACGGACAGTATTTAAAAGTCTTACGGACCAAATTTAGAAGTCTTACGGACCACATTTAGAAGTCTTACGGACCGCATTTAGAAGTCTACGGACCGCATTTAGAAGTCTAACGGACCACATTTAGAAGTCTTACGGACCGCAGTTAGAAGTCTTACGGACCGCATTTAGAAGTCATACGGGCGAGGTTTAACGTTTCCGGGAAATGTTTTCAAGTATTACAGGGATATTTCTAAGTATTGCGAACAGTCAGTACAGTAGCCGATTTACACGCGAACCATGATGTTTTATACACGTGTATTCAAGCCTTGCAAGAATGCAGATAAGATGTACACGCGAGAGAAGTTTTACGTATATAATCCTAAAGTAATTTTGTCCAGTATGGCGTTCCATAGGTAAGATCAAACTTCTATTACTAACATTTCTTGTTTCCAGTTGACAAAAGAGAAAATTTATCATGGTTATAAACACATACTGTAAATTACATAACCCTAATATTTCCAGATGTCTTTGTTCTGATGGTACTATATTATAATATTCATCAGACATCCTCAGTGACATATTTAACCCATTAAATGCCAGCACTGTCCCTTGACAAGTAAAATAATCTGGCATTAGAAAGAGTAAATCATCAGTGACAAGATAAAGGGCTCCAAAACCGAGATCTCAATCATGAAAACGAGGCTCTGTAGTCAAGACAGAGTACTTTCTGGAAAGGTGTATTGCAACACACAGAACAGGGACTTAGGAACTTGTAACCATACATCATGGTTTGTTTGTTTTTACTAATTTACCATATGGGATATAACCAATAATGGTAAGAGTTCAATTATTTAACATTCAAAAATCCATTAATGGAAATTTAACCTTTTGTTCCTGGTGTACTATGTTGTGCGAATACTTGCAGTAAAAACGAAAGAAAAGCTTGCATGAACATTTCTAAACTTGCTGTGCAAATACGCAGCTGTTGTCCTACATTGCGAAAAAACAGGCATACAGTACACTTGCTGCAGTGGGTAGGAATTTTACTACTGTACCTGAAAAAATAAGCAGAATTTCAGATAACCTTATTAACTCCAGCTAATACAACTGAAGGTTTGTAATTTGTATGTCAGAATGTATACTGTATTAAAATTAAATCCCCATAATTTTTAATTTGAAGGAAGTACTGGTGATGAAACAGATGAGAGAATAGATGCACCTGGTAATGATGCAGGTATACTGTACAGGCCCGTTTACACTTGCAATTTAAGCTGCGATTTCTAGTGCGATTTTCTTCGTCTAATGGATGTGAATGAGTAGATAAGTTCTGAATGTTCAGATGAGAGTACAGATACTTATATCATTCATAACTCATCTACTCGTTCACATGCATCAGAAGCAGGGTCTTAGCTAGAGGGCCGTGTTGGCCGTGTTATTGCGGCCAAAAGTGGAAAAACACGGCTAGATACTAGAAAAAACATGCATGCAGTAACCCTCGCCTTGCTGACAAACAGACAAAACCATTGTATTTTCCGAACATGAAGTATCTGAAGTAGTTAATTGTCATGGTAACATGATAATTTTTTAAGAATATTCTTAATACAAATGAAAAATCGCCTAAAAAATATCACTTTTAATTACAAAATTATTAATTTCCCAACATATATATGTTAGGTATGTTATTATACGTAATATAAGCCTCAATTTAAGGTAAAATTCGACCACAAACGCTTCGCAAAACGTTTTAAAGTCACTAGTGTTCTTTATAAAACTAAACTGACTTTTAAAATGGCTTTATCGATAAACTTTGAGTTTGCAATAAAATGACTTCGAATTCGCTTGCAAATAACTCTGCTTTCTTTTTTATTTAAAAAATTCAATATCATAAAAAAGGGAATCAATATTACTAAAGATACACTGAAATAATATGCTGTCTTGTTTAGTTGTTTCATATATGCAAAGGCCGTCGGGTTTTAAATTAAATCCATTATAAAATCAATATTTAAAACAAACTTACCTTCGTTAACGTCGGCTCACTTCTTTTAGCCGATTCTTTCGCCCTTTCTTTCTTGAAATTTACAAAATCTTGCAAAAATGCGAGCGAAAATGAAATATATTTGTGATATTTGCAAGAAATTTATCAATCATCAAATCAAGAAATGTTTTCTATTTCGCTGTCGTCATGCAGTCGTTATAATGCAAACTTTAAATTGGACCAATCAGTTTTCGCTATTCATGACAGTCCGCCACATATTTTGAGATTAGTGAGGATGACCACCCACCGAAACATCGTTGGTGAGCCACGCCCGCGATATTTGATGAACTTTAGACTTCGCTAATGCTTTCGTTTCCCCGGGTGTAAATAGCCGTGGGGAATTAGTACCCTCGCACGGCGCTTCGCGCCGCCGGCTCGGGGATAA
>CACRXK020005451.1:0-28037 GCA_902702795.2 Paramuricea clavata
ATATGAAATAAGCAACTTCAGCTACAAAATTCAAATATATTTTAAAATGCATCCTTATATAAAAATATGCCAACCTAGGCTACATGACAGATAATTTCACATGCAAATCATAACTGCAAACATTTGTCAATTTAACCCTTTTGGCATAATAGTGCATAATCCAAGTGGGGGCATATGCATACACAATTTAAGACCTACTGTAACCAGGAACGGTTGAGAACACTAGGTCCTCTTCCAGGAATCGAACCTGTGGCCCTGCAATTCTAGTGTAGCACTCTAACCAACTAATGCACCTTTCAATGTTAAGCCTGGGGAGGCAAGGGGTAGAGATTTGAACAACTTTGCTTGCCCGACGGGGAGGATTTTGATGTTGCAAGATCACCCTGCGGTGTGGACAGGGCCAGGGCCGCCCAGAGGTTGGCGGGGGCCCGGGGCAAATTTTTGTTAAGGGGCCCTATCTAAAAAAAATTTTCCGGAAAAAATTTTTCCGGATATTATTCTGGCGACCTCCCCCCCCCCGTCGCCAAAAAATTTTCGGTCAGTGTACCATTTTAGGGGTAAAAAAATTTTTCGGACGCAAAATTTTGCCGGACGAATACGTTGCAAACGCTTTCGAGGGTCTTTATCTCATTTTTTTAGGCCAAAATTCGGTACTTAGCCCAAGAAAACAGATATCTTGTCCTTTGCGCGGAAATATTTAACAAACAAAAAAGGCGGGGCCCCTACAAAAATTTTTCAGGGGCCCCCAGCAACTCGGGGCCCGGGGCAAATTGCCCCCTTTGCCCCCCCTCTGGGCGGCACTGGACAGGGCCACCGAGAGAATATGTAGGGCCTCAGACAAATCTTCCCTGGGGGCCCCATGACATTATTTTTAAGCTAGACCCAACTAGACCTTAGCTAGACTGCATGTGGAGGTACTGTAAGGGGCTCTCAATTTCAAGAATGCTCTGACCAATTTAAAGAAACTACTCAATTTTAGGCTCTTCCTCTCAAGTTGGGGCCCTATTATGGTGGGGGCCTGGGGCAATTCCCCCCCCCCCCTCCCCCTGGCCCCCTCTCGGCGACCCTGGGTGTGGACATTTGATCTTTCAAGGCAGCCCTTGGCCAGGCAATTTTGAATATTTTTTATTCAAACACAAATAGTGGGAATGAGTCCATGTCACTGGCCTATACTTAGATTGTTGGAACAGGCAATTTAATAGTCTGCTTTGTTGAAGTACAACAATTTGGGTTATTAGTTTGATCATGAATGCAATATAACAAATTTTCCCAACCCCCAGATGGGGGAAATATTACTGTTTTTTGACCCAATATTGATTTCCTCAGGTAGGGAGTATTACCATTTTTTGAACAATGGTGGTGTCCCTGGGGTGTGGATTTTGACAATTTTTTTCAGGAAAATGTCAAATCCCAACCCCATGCCCCCCCCCCCCGGCTTAACATTGATAGATACATAAGCTGCATGGGCCAGTTGCCAAGCTGCAACCACAAGTTCATGTTCAGTTATATATAGATTTTCAGGTGTGTGGATTTTGATAAGGTAAACTTGAAAGATGTGTTTTGCACTTCACTTGGTTGAACTAGAATGTTGGGTTTAGTGGATAATCCAAGCAAGCATATATATATATACACAGTTTAAGACCTAAGGTGACAGGTTTGATTCCTGCCAGAGGACCTAGTGTTGTACTTTTTGCAACTGTTCCTAGTTAGGTCTTAAATTGTGTACAAATGCCCCCACTTGGATTATCCAGCATTCACTGTCCAGAATAACAATCCCATAATATTACAATTTGAATCGGCATTATGAACAGAACACTGTGACAAACCGGAGAAAGAGCTTGAACCTGACAAGATAATTGTGGGAATGCTTGACAGCTCTCCAGTATAGTGTTTGGTTACATTAGAGGGTTCATAGTGTAGCAATTTCTTTCATCCATAAAATGTGTTGAATGTGTTTGATGCCTTGGTGGCTTAAGATCAAAATATACTACCAGATCAGTCATCCTACCCCTGTACATCCCCAAACAGCTCCAACTACTTAATTTCGCTCAAGAGTTATATGGCACTTAATAGTTCTTTCGCCATCAGCTGTGAAAATAGTCCAAGTCACAGATAAAATCCCTCGTGAAAGACTCCATCAGTGGCATTTAATGAAGAAAGAATCCCTCCAAGTGATTAAACAGCAAGTTCTGCCGGAGACCAAGCCATCTACATTCACGTCCTTGGGGCAGTACTCATGAGAATGCCATATTCTTGACTAAAATTTACGAGATGACCATATTGCAATCTGAATCCACTCCATTTCAGACCTCTAGGCCAAGATATTTGTCTACCACTTCGGAAAGATCCATTCGGAGAAAATAGTTCGAGATGAAAAGCCATCAGAGAGACAAAAAATTAACAAACTAATCCTCTTTGGTAATGATTAACATTGGATTCGGCAGCATAAAATTATGTCCATGTGGTTGAATAACTCGACACATTTCAGCTGAATATTTCGAGATATAAAAGCAAAAAAAAACACACTGAATCCTTGAATGACGTTAATAAAGATAATATTTTTTAAATAAAACCAAAATCGTAGCAAAATTCCTTGTAGATTTTCCACAATAAGTGCTTGAAAATACCCATATTTACCTAGTTTTCCTATGTCACTTGCGTTTTTTGCCCGCTTGTTCCGCCATCTTGGATTTTAAATTTTGGTCACGTCTCGTTTCTAGTCTTCAGAATAGGAGTCGGCGATCTATATCTCCTATATCTATGGGTGAAACCATCCTCGTCCCCAGGCCCAAGCTCGGGCGGCCCTCACAGTGGCCCTGGTTCAGGCTGTTGATCTGCGTCGGAATTCCGACGCAGAGGCTTGGTCGCACAGCATATGCCTTTCTCCCTAAAAACATGGCGACCGCAATGAATGCAACTGTACGAGGAAGGCAGAAGCAATATATTTTGCACTTGCAAAAACAAATAATACTCGAATTAAGTTAAAGGAAGATTCTCGTCAAATAGTAAATGGAAGGGATGTTAAATCGTTGATATACCAACTTTTACCGTCCATGTTCGACTACATTAATTCGAGAAAAAGAAATATTTCTGCCGTGTTGCCACTTGCCAGAAACAATTGTAATCGTGATTTCCCCATTAAATGCACTGGTGGGCGACCAAATAGACAAGCTAAAAACTGACATGGGTGTTAAGGCAGTTGTTTTACGCCATGATGATCATAACCTGAAGTTCAGGCCCTATCACAGAATAGGGCCTGACACAAAACCTATCTAAAGTGTGGGATTCCCGTCCACCTGGTGGACGGGAAATCTGATTGGTTGATCAGAATCATGAAGGATTTTGATTGGTTGCAAGTTCACATAAACAACAGTTTTAAAAATAGCTCGGTCAAGGCGAGAATTAATATAAAGGTCAAACGCACGTAACAAATTCCATTATCGATTTCTTCGAATTTCTTTTCTTTTATGCTTTATGGAAGAAAAATAAATCAAACAAACAGTATTTTGAAAGGGCTTCATCAAAATCTTTGACGAATTTTGGACACACACGACGCTGAAAGAACAGCCAAACTAGTCCTGTATTCGAAAGCTTGTTGTTGACAGCCAAGATGTTCTGCCAACTTGCTTCGCCGGCAAAAGTCTTATTTTTAATATCAGATCCTACCGGCGTTGTTTTCTGAGCTACATCGCCTTCTTCATGGTATGATTGAGAATTTAATTGTTGCTGTTATTAGCCCGTTTATAGTTGTTAGAGTATATCCGCGTCCAGCAAGTTGAGACCTTGAGAAAGCTTGGCAGTCAAGCCGTGAACAGAACTGACTAATTAAATCTTTGTTTGCTGTTCGCCTGTTCGGTTAAATAGAGAAACTGACTCTTAATTATATAAAAGTACCTTGAATTTTTAAGTTACTTTAATTAAAAAGCAAAATGCCCTGCGGACATGTTCATGAGAATATAATTTTTTTGTGTAACGAAATCTACAACACTTGTCAATCATATTGCATGTGTGTCTAAAAATAATATGTGGGCGTCTCACGGTCTAGACAGGTTTTGTGTCAGGCCCTATTTCGAATTAGGGCCTGAACTTCAGGTTATGATGATCATGATCAAGAAATGAAAGCCATTGAAAGGTGGGTCCTATTAAAAATACTTCATTTTGCTATTTTTGTATATAATACATAGGAAGTGATACATAATATGTATAGACGGTAAATAGACCCCTTGCCTAAAAACCAACTGGTTGGAAAGTTTATTGAAAATATAATTAGCATTAAGCAATCACTATTAAGTGTACTTGCCATGTTAGGGTCTTGGGGAAATGTTTCCCTTATTTTTCTGTTAGCAGCTGTATCAAAATGTATGCATTATTAAATAAATTTATTTGTCTTTTTATAGCTTACAGTATGTATCAACAAAGTATGGATGTAAGGCCTCAGAGGTTCGCCAACACATGAGGACAAAAACAACACTGTAAAGTGTTGCAAAGTGCAGAAAGGCAAACAAGAACAATAGTAAAAAACAGAAACACCAGGCTAGTTATTAAAAATATTATTGCCCAGCAAATAATTTGCAAAAGGGGCATATTCAAAAAACATTTAGTATATAAAAATATTTATTGAGTAATGTTACAAGTGACTTGTTGCTTGTTTTTAACTAGAGTAGTCAATAACTTATTTGAGGACTATGTTTTGCTCAAGGCAAATTTTAACCCATTGAGCCACAATGCGCCCAGGGCCGTATGCAGGATTTTTTCACCAGAGGGGCAGTAAGGCCTATATGCCGAAAAAAGTCCCAAATATCCAAAGAATAATTAACAATGACATTCTAAAAATCGTAAATATAGTTTTCTCTGGGGGGGGGGCAGTTGCCCCCACCCCCCGGTTGTGTACGTCCCTGAGTGTGCCCTACTTATTTTTTTACTTGTCTAACACCAGACGGTTTAACTCGTCAATGGGGATAGCCCACAAAGCTCTGCAGCTCAATGGGTTGATAAAAAAACTGCCAATGTCTGTAGTTAACCCATTGAGCCGCAATGTGCCCTAGTGCGCCCTTTTTATTTTTTACTTGTCTAGCGCCAGAAGATTTTACTCGTCAATGGGGAAGCTCTGCAGCTTAATGGGTTAATGTAATTAACTTTACATGTCAATTATGGTCATTACCTATGGTTTAATAACAAAGGTCAATAAATATGCTGCTTGTGTACATATAATTGATTGCAATGGTTTTCTTTAGGTTATGTTTTTGTTTTGACTTGTTATTAAACCATAGGTGAAAACTATAATTGATCTGTAATGTTTAGTATAACCAATTTCTCGTATAAATATTTATATTAATTTGTAATATATGTATTTTTTAATATTTATATATATATATATATTTTTTGCATTAAAAAATTAAGAGTGATGAACAACATTGTGTGTCATTTACTATTCCTATAGGAAATTAGGATAAATTTCCTATAGGAATTCCTATAAGATGATATGTCATACTGCAAAACCTGAACAGTCAAAGTGATGTACTTTCCAGAAGGGTGTATTTATTAATAAAATGTTTCAGTGACTGTGTTAAATTAAACAAACTTTAGCAACAGGTAGCTAAAATGCTTTTTATGGTGAAATAAGCTTAGACTTGACACATAACTGGTTAAATTACTTAAATATAATCATGAATTGTTACTGATTGTATTCTAGTTTTGATAAATTTATTCAATAGTTTGGACAAATAATTTAATTCCATCTACAAAATCCCTTCAACATTTTGTGTGTGAAAAGCCAGCTTTTCACCTTGGGTATTAAACAATCGAGCTTGGGGTTCTCAAACAACACTGGTTCCATTGTGAACTGTGCATTGTGATTGTGCAAACAGAACAAAATGCTTCCATTAACTTTATGTATCAAGTACTTGATAAATATAAAGTTTGTTCGTTCACTGCAACCAGGTATATCAATCATGTTTCGCTCGCTACTCTGGTTTAAATAAATGATTACAAAGCCCAGTCGAATTGTAATCAAGACCCAACGTTTCGACACTCCAGTCTAGTGTCTTCATCAGGGGTGATCTAAAACTGCGATCGTGGCTTCTTAAATACCCAAGGGATGACGTCACCTGCCAAGAAGATGCATATATTCTTCTGGCAAATAGGCGCCGTCATCCCTATTCAAAGCATGATGACTCATATTTATATGCCACGCTTCTAGGCAAAGTCTTTGACCATAGCGATTGTTTGTGGTAATTACTTTAGAGTTTTCCCACGCAATCTCGTGTTTGGTGTAACATACATGTTCGGCTAAAGCTGATTTTCCCTTGTCTAAAGTTGAAACAGCCTTTTGATGTTCTTTTAGCCGTGTACCAAACTGGCGTTTAGACTGACCCAAATACTCTTTATCGCAGTCACCGCATGGTATAGAATATATAGCATGAGTCTTCTGATATTTTTCAACAGGATCTTTTGGCTTTGCGAAAATATGGCCTAAGGTCAAATAGGGGAAACTCTAAAGTAATTACCACAAACAATCGCTATGGTCAAAGACTTTGCCTAGAAGCGTGGCATATAAATATGAGTCATCATGCCTTGAATAGGGATGACGGCGCCTATTTGCCAGAAGAATATATGCATCTTCTTGGCAGGTGACGTCATCCCTTGGGTATTTAAGAAGCCACGATCGCAGTTTTAGATCACCCCTGATGAAGACACTAGACTGGAGTGTCGAAACGTTGGGTCTTGATTACAATTCGACTGGGCTTTGTAATCATTTATTTAAACCAGAGTAGCGAGCGAAACATACTTGATAAATATTAAATTTTCGTAGATTACATTCTAAATTAGACTCTTCAAATTGTCAAATACAATGTATAAAATTGCGTTGATGCAAACAGATAGGTGGAGGGCGACAATTTACACAATAATCTTGTAACATCTGCGTACACAATATATATTAATTTCCATAGTCGTGAATGTGACTGATATCCGAGTCTTGAACTTTATCATTCAATTCGTTTCAAATGTATTTAATCCTTCAAATATCCATGTGGTTGGTTTCCAGCAGTCTTGAATTTGTCCATATCATAGTTTAAGCAAAAATTTACATGTAAATATCTGATTTCTACCATAATTTAATACCAGTTTATAATAATTGCCACTCTAAGCGCCAGCCATTGTTTATTGTTAACCCGCATTTCCTTCCCACCCGCAACATTCCTTTAGAGCAAAAGAGCCAATCACAATCAACTGCTCAACAGCCTGAACCAGGGCCACTGTGAGGGCCGCCCGAGCTTGGGCCTGGGGACGAGGATGGGTTCGTATCAGGGTTCGTATATCTGACTCGTCCCCAGTCGTCTCTGTGAGCACGTGCGATTTGGAAAGCGCGCGCAGGGGTGGAAGGGAAGGGAGAAGCGAGGGAGACATGTCCTGTTTTCAAGATGGACGCAAAGTCAATGGCGGATTTTTAAGAAAATCATTATTTTGAAAATAGACCGTTTCATAAGACACGTTTCCAACTGTGCCTGTTAAATGTTTGTAACTATATATTTTGGAAGTTTCAAATGCGTGTGTTTACATGCCAAGGCGAGACTTTGAAAATTATATTTTTGAATTTCCGTGGCAAGACAACAGTTTGTTGCGAACGTTTTCTCGGCGAAATTTTTACTAACCTAAATATAAATCCCACTAAAATGTAAGCTTTTCCACAAGCTTTCAAATCATCCGCGTTAGCCTTAGGGGTTTATGTCGTCAAATGTCTAATTAATATAAGCGGTTGAAGCTCGTGCCTAAAACCAGACATAATAAATTCCGACTAGAATGTGTTTTCCGACGGCAATTTTTACACCCTCGATTAGGCAACGAATTCTCGCTAAATATTCTAGCTACAATATTATAGCTCGTACCAAAATGTAGCTGATTTAACCAGCTATCTAACAATATGTGTAAAATTATTATACCTGTAATATTCGCACAGATAGTGTCGAATAAAAGTCATGTTTATGTTGCATTAAAGGGTATGGGCAATGAAAATTGCTTCATCTATTTTATTGCTTCATCTGAAAGAGCATGAAAAATAAGCCGATTGGCCGTTTACTGCTCTATTCTATCTCATCTGGTTCCGAAGTTATACGCAAAAATGTGCAAAATATAAATTGCTGATTCAGCACAATGTGTGACGTCATAAGTGGGTAAGTATGTTTATTGAATAGTAAACTAAAGCATAGCTGAGTTATTATTGGCTCAAATCAAATGAAATTTTGCATACAGATAGTACATGATGAGACGCATGGGAAAATACTTCTAATTTCGTTGTCAAGGCAACACAGTCGTTCCCAGACCCCTTACACTGATTTTGAATAACTAGTTGCATTTCTCTATGTGTATGTCATTTTCGAATTATTATCATGCAAGTAAACTTTCGGCATGCATAGGTATCGTACACATACTTCTGATATTATTTTATTTTTATCAGTACCTTGAATAAAGCTGTTTTATAAAATTGGCACAAGGGGCCTGGGAACGACTGTGTTGCCTTGACAACGAAATTAGAAGTATTTTCCCATGCGTCTCATCATGTACTATCTGTATGCAAAATTTCATTTGATTTGAGCCAATAATAACTCAGCTATGCTTTAGTTTACTATTCAATAAACATACTTACCCAGCTTATGACGTCACACATTGTGCTGAATCAGCAATTTATATTTTGCACATTTTTGCGTATAACTTCGGAACCGGATGAGATAGAATAGAGCAGTAAACGGCCAATCGGCTTATTTTTTCATGCTCTTTCAGATGAAGCAATAAAATAGATGAAGAAATTTTCATTGCCCATACCCTATATTAAAACAAGTTTTGTACTGTCAAAAGTGAAAACTTTTAAAGATCAAAATGTCTTTGGTTTTGGCTCATGCCACCTTTTTTTCTTTTTTGACACTGTATTTCGGAAAATTCTCTTAGCCAATCAGAATCGAGTAATTTTTCATGTATATTTTTAGTATAAAACAAATCGTGCCCGTTCTATTTTGTTGAATAATTTGCAGAGTAAACTACGCACATGTTTACTCCACAGGGTTTTTTGGTTGTTGTTTATATCTAAATAATCCGGTGTATTTTTATAACATAATAATATGCTAATTCAGAGTTGAAGATCGAATAGGCATGCGTAATAAAACATAAGACAAAAGGAAAATAATTAATGAGGAATGTGATACTTGAGTAGCGATATATGAATATTCCTCATTAATTATTTTCCTTTCGTCTTATGTTTTATTACGCATGCCAATTCGATGTACAATGAAAGGTGATAGCTTTTCAAGCGCGCACACTTGGAGGAAATGTTCATTCGTGACTGAAATTACTCAACATGTTGAATATTCGGTGCCGATGGCACGTGTGGCTGAAATCGCTCAAAACGCCAACGCACACTGGGGGAAATTGCTTACGCCAACAGTCACGAGTGACGCTCAGCTCAGCTGATATCTCCAGTGTGCGCCGGGCTTAAGTCCCAGCTACATGTTATTAATAGTTCAACTTCAATTTATCCCGACGCAGAATGTGTCAATAATTGCTTATTGTTTTTACTTAATTTTTTCAGAATGCAAAGAGGGCCATACTGTTGTTGACAAATGTCAACAGTCGTGTACATGCCGCGCTGGGAAGATGAAGAACTGTTACCGAGTGAGAGGAGAATTCACTCACATCCCCAAGAAAGAACGTCTTCGTTACTTACAAGCTGTACTCGCCATCTCCACTCAGGCGCAATACAAGAAAAGATATGAAGCATTACTAGAGATACACAGGAAATATTTCCGCACCCCTATCCATAAGGCACCCAATTTCCTCCCTTGGCACCGTTGGTTCCTTTTACAGTACGAAAATCTCTTACGTGAGGTAATAATAGCATCAGAGTTTTTTTACGAAATTGGTCTTTTGTCATATTTGAAAGTATGATTGGACCGATATGGGATGTTCCTTATCTTACCACCAAGCGAGGATAGATTGGGGGGAATTTATAACTAATAGAATAACGCTATAGCAACTTAAATTAATCACTTAAACCAATTTTTCTTTCTTTAATTTGTCGTTCAAACAATTGCAAGAAAAACTGTCTACTTGAATTCGCAGGGTGATTCTACACCTCTCCGTTGACATGTTTACCTTTGATCGCTAATGTTCTTAAATTATATTAGTTCAATGTTGCCTCCTGCTTAGTCGAGTGCAAGGCTCACAGAGGGAAGAATAATGGGCCTGCAAGGAAGACCAAAAGCTTTGTAAAACGCCCTCTTAAAATACGCACCATTCGCTCGTCAATTGTCAAAAAAGAACCAATGACAGCAACCCAAATAGTAAACGAACTCGTATTAAAATGTTGCGGGGTTTTCTCTGCAAATTCAGAATAGAAACAATGTGTAAATGCTGCATTCCGAAAAAGCAAGCAAACCAGAATGTATTTCAGTTATTTAATTTGGTAAAAGAAAAAGAGAGAGTCCAGATCATTTTAAACGGCAATTATTGGCGTCTTCTGTTTCGCCCTCTCAGAGAAGCCCTGCAAATTGCAGAGTGTTTCGAATAGGCTTACATGCAACTGCCTCTAAATCTTCACCGCAAAAAGCGCTGTTTTCTTCAGTGCAAGAACAGAGTCAACATCAACCAAAAGATCGTTTTCTTGAGGAACATATATACGTATCAAATGAAATTAATGAAACAAGTCAATTGAGTAATCGTTTTGTGAAACATTCTTTCGTTCATGACCGCAATATGAGAAATTAGAACAGGTTGAATATTCAAGGTTACAGATCAGCTCCCGGACAGGACACGTGTTTACATACATGGGCTATTAGCCGATATAACTCATTACCAAGGCTTACAGCCTTCATGCATTTAAGAAGAAACTGAGGAAATTCCTTGATAAAATCACTTATTTGCTCCCAGGTTTTTATATCTAGTTATTTATACACATATTTATTTATTGTAAATTAGTTCTGAAAAACCCTTTCTGAGTTCTAATAAAGTTAAAAGTTAAGGCTAAAGTTATCGTAACTATAAGTTAATTAAAGTTATGTTAAAGTTATGCTAACCAGAGACGTCAGGTTCTTGGTAGCGGGCGTGCATCCTCAACCCTATCAAGGCTGTACACATGCTAGGTTCTTGAATATTGCGAGAACCTACTGTGCTACCCGTGTATATATACCAACCGTGATAGCGTGATTTATCTGGCCATCATTTGATGTGCACGAAGTTCCTTCCCAACCGAAGTTCCTTGACATTGTCTCTAAAGACTGGTGTACGCTATCGAAACTCTATGATCACAGTAGGAATTTTTCATATGCAAATTCTACATTTTCAAGAATTTGTAAGATACTTTTCAGAGAACTGACTCACCGTTTAACATTGATTCAGTTCCCTTTAAAACCTGTTACAAATTCTTTAAAACGTATAATTTATCTATGCGAAATTCCTACTGTGATCGCAGAAAATTTGATAGTGTAACCCAGACTTAAATATACCTAATCTTACTCCCTAGGTAGACTGCAAAGTAACCGTGCCTTATTGGGACTGGTCACTAGTCGCAGCAGACCCTTTCAACAGCGACTTCTGGAACGACGCCTACGGCTTTGGTGGAAACGGTATTGGGTTCCCCCCGTGCGTACGCACCGGACTATTTGGCGTTCTTAACAACTGGACGATCCCTTACGGGGGGTGCCTTCAACGAAATTTTATACCAACTCAAGGCGTGATTCCAAATGTGGTAGCCGTTTTTCAAACATTGGCCAAAAATTTAACGAGCTTTTCCGATTTTGAATTGATGTTACGAGTCAACCTACATGATGTGGTCCATTTTGCTATCGGCGCCGTGATGATTGGCGAAAACAGTGCGGCAGCTCCCGAGTTCTTCCCTGTTCACTCCTTCGTAGATAAAACCTGGGACGAATGGCAAGCCAAAGGCAATTTGTATCGCTTCCACAAATCTTATTTGGCGCAGAATTATACTATGCCCGGAACGAGTGTTATGAGTGCAGACTTCTTAAATAATGAAGCATTACCAGAGTGTGTGAAAGTCAAGTACGCGCAACCGACATTAGGAAACTGGGAAGGACTTATTAAGGATTTGAAAAGAATGGCAGGTAAGGTGTAGCAGATTCAAGCTGCTGTTCGGATGATGTATATTAGGAGGTACTAGCTAGGCTACTCAGGGGCATGCAAGCTTTCATAAAAGCATCCCCATATATCCACTGGCCAACAACAGGCCTTTCAAAACAAACAATTCGTGTCTAATCACAGCCAACAATAGCACTGAAACATGTAAGGTGCCATTGTTATAATAAGACTGGTTTTAAACCCACCTTAGCTTATTTCTTATTATATTTCATTTTACGAGTAAAATAATTTTCAGGATTCGTATTTTGGCATCACAGAAACAGTTTCCTTCTCGATTATGGCCCATGCATGTTCTCTGCAAAATGTTTCGTCCTCCTTTTCTTCGGCGCCTCTTTCATTCCCCATGGTTTCTGCGTCCTTCACGCCCAACGTAATCTAGGATTGTCCCATACTGGGACAATCCGACAACACCCTTTCCGGTGTACTAAAATAAACGGATTCGAGCTTAGAATTGTACATGGTATATCTATACGAAAAAAGGAAATCTAGTTCCAACTGCCACTTGTAGTTCAAAAATCTTAACCTTTTAAATATTTTCATCATTTAGAGAGAAATCCAAACGAGCTACAAAACTTACCACGCATGTCAATGGCGAAAATCAACGAGAAAACTTTCGAGGCTTTCCACGTGACCAAGGAGGAGAGACAGCGTGCACGGAGACTGGAACGAGACATTGAGACGAAATACCCAATTGATAAGACACAGCTAGTGGGAATGGAAAAGATGATCGGAATTAGAGCTGTAGATATTAAGTATATGATGGATAAGGATAAGACGATCAGTGTATAGATAAACTACTGTATATCTGACCTTTATTAACTATGTGACGACTTGTAGCTATTTTAATTTTAGTATAATTCTGTGTTTGAACAATTGGACCATAAAGCTTAGTAATATTTAAAATTATTAATAACTACGTTTCGGAGTATAAATCCATCTTCAAGCTAAAAGTGTAGGCTAAAGATATAAAAACTTTCAAAACCGTAACGAATTTAGACAAAATCAGTTAGGATTGCATGTATATTTGCTGACGTGCGCTTCAAACTAACTATTTTAATTTTGGAACGGCACAGCAATGACTTTCATAAATGTTTCTTAGCTGTAATATAAGGAACAATATTTTTATAATCTTAACAGTAAAGGAAGAAATATTTCCTTTCAAATTATACAGGATGTGATTCTACAAATGATACTTTCATAAAAACAGACCACCGAAACGAAAAACCATTAAAATTTAGCATAACAAATCGCCAGTTGTATATATTTAGTTTTAAGTGGATACTTCGACAACAGCATTACAGACTAGCGTTCCTTGCATGGTATTCTAATTCAACGGATTTTGTTGTCAAACTGGTAGACATATTATTTGGGGTTTAAATTTTTAAAATATTCTATTTATAAAGCACAAAAATGTTTCCTCGTAAAATACTGGGTTAGTTTGCATCAGGTTATAGCCCATGTGGCGCGAATGACGACAGCTTTTTGCATTGCCGTTCCATCATAAAAAGTTCGTTTGCCCTCTATATCAACAGACCGTTGTATTTCGATTTTCAACTTGTATTTTATTTACTATGTAAAAATTGAAAACATGGAAAGTTCTATGTTTTTTAGTCTTTGTCGCTCGTATTCTAAAAGCTCACTCACACTCATACTCAATGAGTGGAAGCAGTGGCGCCTAAATTACTTTGAATTTGTACTCGAGTAAAAGTAGATGTAATTAACAATAAAACGGTTTGAGTAAGAGTAAAAAGTACTGGAGGCAAAACTTACTTAGAAAAAGTACAAAGTGTCCTTAAAAAAATACTTGAAGTACAAAGTAAAAGTAAAAGTACTATTGTCTATAGCGGGAAGGGGGGGGGGGGCAGCTTAGACCTTGGCCTTCTATTTTTATTATTTTTTATATGCAGAACTTTTCACATGAGAAGACTGGGACCTACGCAATTTGGGGACGGGGCACCAAATGCTAGCCCCGAAATTGACCAAAGCTGCCAAAGTCAGCCGAGTAAAGGTCTAGGCTGGCGAGGGGGACTTCTCCAATTGATTGACATACAAAATACACAAAACATCACACGCATTATATGCGTGCACCATGAATAGAGGATATTAGACGGTTGCGACGAGATATGGATTTTATGTTCGAGTGGCAAAAACAATATCTCACGAGTGAGCGCAGCGAACGAGTGAGGTATCGTTTTTGACACGAGAACATATTTATTCTGTTTATTATATGGTCTTATTCAGAGTGACAAAAATACACGCAAAGACGACATGCAGACAAGCACGCCAAAGACCAGAATAAGAAACAATTTTAAATTATAATGCATAGAATAAATTTTACTTATCTCAAGATGCTTTTTAAATGTTTTCGTTTTATTTCCAACGTTAATTTCGTTTTATATACGAACCAAAGACCATTTGTATTTGCAAAACAACAATAAAAATGGCGGGATATTTTCAAACTTGTCACTCGCTTGTCATGTAATGATGTATGAGTTCTACGAGTGTTTTATTTTCCAGTAAAACACCATTATCCATATAATAAGGTGGTGGAGGGTAAGTTGGGGGGTATATGAAACAGATTATCTAACCTTTTGGGGGGTATGAGACGAATTACGACATTTGTGGGGTACGAAACAAAAAATGAGTGGAATGCTATGTCTGATTAATAAAACAACAGACTTTTATAATACAATATACTTTAATTAAAAAACATTGAGTGTATGGTCCTAAATGTTCCTAGCCGTAAATTGCAATGTAGCACACTAGTATTTATGAAAGTGTCTCGATCGGAACCTATTAGTTTGACATGTCTTTGATTATGTTATTTTACCGTCGGGTGGTTCCCCTGCTCGTTTACTTTTTGAATATTTAAATATTGAGAAAGATATGAAATACGTCACGACGTTCTGTTCAGATATAACCAAAGTCTACAAATATGAGAGATCAGGCTCTATTTTAGAAATATAGCCTGACACAAAACTTAATCCGATCGCTTTCCACCCAAAGCAAAGTTTATATTTAGTATCCAATCAAAATATCGGAGGAGAAATTTGCAACTAACTGCAGAGCAAATAATTTAATTTCGTGAGTAATTTGTTTGTTTCACAATTTTTTAACTAATGAATTGGTACCGTTTTTGTATAAAAATTGGTATTAAAATTTTGAGTGTTTTTCCTTTTTCTAGATCGGCCCCAGATTTTCGCAAGGGCACATAAATAGTATTATTATATTATAAAGTATAATGCTTTATAGAGATGGCGAGCACTGATAAAAGTGATAATCTCACTTGGGAGATTATTTATGATAATCTCACAATCATGTGAAAATTATTGCTTTTCAATTATCGCTTTTCTGTAAAAATTATCGCTTTTCAAAGAGTGTCCTTTACATAATAAACAGAAAAATACATGGGTGCTTGGAAATACCAGATTTATTTCTTGTGTTGAATATGATATCGCATTTTTCGCTGCGCTCACTCGTGAGATATCATGTTCAACACTCTCTCTTTATTGACTACGCTAAATATTTCAATACAGACATTGGATTGCAATAATTTGCAAATCAGTTATGTTCTTAGAATTTTATGTTTGGGGGGAGAGGGTGATTGGTTAGGTACGGGGGAAGGGAGGGTACGAAACATTTAATCTCCTTTGAGGGGGTATTAAATATTTTCCGACGCTTTTTTTGGGGGGGGTGTCAAATTTTATGGTAGAATTTTGGTCGTACATACATTATGATCGGCCTCTAACGAAGTAAAACGTTACTTCTTAAACCGACTTCGTTCCGAGTAAAAGTACTCCAGAAAAAGTTTATTTTGTTACATGCTGACTTCTCAAAAATAGTACTCAAGTACAGTAACGAAGTACATTTACTTCGTTACTTTACACCACTGAGTGGAAGTTCAATCTGAACTTATCGCCCGTATTCCAAAAGCTCACTCACACTCAATGACATACCTAGCATATATATGTTTGGGAAATTGATCATTTAATTGTAATTAAAGTGATATTAATAAATCACGCAAATCCTTTGTGGCCAAATTGGGTGACGGAAAGTGCAGTTTCTTGGGGGTAAGGGCCCCCAGAAAAGCTGGAGAAACAACATCAGGGTGAGAGTAAGGGCCCTCACCGTTATGGACATTGAATCTCATGTCCGAGCCGGGCTTCCCCGTGGTGAAGTAACCGAGAGATGCGAAGATCAGGACGAGGGTAAGGGCCCCCGCCCGTTATGGACCTTGCTCTCTTTTGCCGGTGTGTGCTTCACAGTGGGCGAAGTGTGGCCGCGTGGACACCACTTTCCGTCCCGCTTTCTTTATTTCTTCTTGAATGTAGAAAAATATTTACAAGTTGATAAAAAAGAACAATATAGATATGATTACAATTGATTTCTTATATTTAATTAAGTTCTACAGTATAGTTCCTGATTATTGGATGCTTCTTCTTCATCAAAGGGTAGGGTGGGTGGAATTTTCCTTTTATCTTGTCTCGAAGACCGTTGAAACCAGAGTGAACTGAAATAAAATTGGGCTAGCTTTTGCTGATAACTGAAGAATGTCGGCTTAGCAAAATGGGATTATATTGGCAATTTGGCATTGACACTTGGCAGATGTTCCCCGGAGAGCAAGGCGGTTGTTTTCTTTGCTTATCGTTTCCGTTTAGGTTACATAGTTTTCGGTATGGATGTTACCTCTTATCAATCATAATTTTTTTTTAAAAATAAATTGCTCCTTTTAGGCTTTTTTTCAAATTTTAAAACTATTCTGAAAATTATCGTGTTACCATGATAACTACTTTCAATACTTCATATTCAGAAACCATAATGGTTTTGTTAGTAATGCGAGAGTTTCTGCATGCATGTATTTTCTAGTTAAGATATTGACTTCTACGACAACATTTTTTGAGGAAAGTCATACTCGCAACCGTTACCCGCTTCCTGTTTATAATAACTCCATAGGTTATGAAGACAAATATTTTGCTATATGCAATGCGTCAAATAGCCTATAGTGGCCTTGAGAAAAAAGAAAGAATCGAGAGACGTCGAATTCGTAATAGGCTATACTTACGAAGACGAAGGAATGCTGAAGACTGAGGATAAGGAAAAATTAAAACATGGAGGACTCGTACGGATTATTATGCTTTATGAATAAGGATAAACGTTGTTCATATGATCGCTGTTCTTCACCTCAAGAAAGAAAAACGGAGAAGGAAGAATAGAGATGAAGGCTCGAGAAGAGGAAGCGAGGAAGGAAGAATAGACATGAAGAATACAAGCATATCATTCCTGCAGATGCTGATAGCCAGGGGCGCAGCTAGACACGATATATTAATTGGGGGGGGGGGTGTATATTCATATATTCATGTTCACATACAATCGCTTTCAAAAAAAATCCGCCGGGCAGAACACGTATATATGAATATACACCCCCTCAATTATCGGTCTAGCTGCGCCCCAGAATTGATAACGAGCAGCCTTCAGCCGCAATATCCTAGCCAAAAGTTCAGGATGACACTGGAGGCAGTACGTCCGGTTAGGTCGTGAACAACCTTGAATAAAGGAATCTAGATTAAGAAAGGAATCTGTATGAATACTCTTTCGACAATACGTCTGGCGAGATTAAATTTTTAACGTTATTTATTGTAATACATTATGTAAGACTGTATAAGGCCCAATCTGTGATCATAGTCAGTGATCAGTGTAACGCCAGGCTATTGCGGGCTCAATTTCATGCTGATGGCCATTCTATCAAATGTATTAATGCTGTGCTGAGTGGTTATATTACTACCTTAAAAAACAAGCAGAAACTCGACGTTTCGAGCGAAGGCTAGGCACTTCGTCAAGAGTTAGTAGCCATATACGAAGGCCCTTCGCTCGAAACGTCGAGTTCTGCTTGTTTTTTAACTAAAGGTAGTAATATAACCACTCAGCATAGCATTTTCACATTGGTATTACCCACACAGGTACAGACAGTTTTAGTATATTAAATGTACACTTTAAATATCCTCACGCGAAATATATATTAATATCTACCTTAACCCTAACGCCAACCCATATCGCACAATTTTTAATTTATATACAGTCATATCAACCGAGCGTCAATTCTTGACAGTTCCTATGAGAAAAGAATGGTCTTAAGTTGATGGGGCGATCGTGGATGGTACAGAACAGAAGCACTGAGGAAAATCTTTACCCCGGCGTATCACCCATGCAGTAATTTGTATACTGTATTATCTACTTACCAGCCCAGACTTTTAAGACTCAAACCTAGATTTATCAACCAAAATCAGTGGGATAAATGATACCTAACTACTCAGGACAAATCGGCCAAATATTAGTGATTTTTACATTACTTTGCTCTCTGTTCTTTTAAGAAAAATATGCGTGCGTGTAAAATAATTATGAAATTCCGACGTAAACTAATTTAGAAGACAATAAGTCATGTTTAATAAAACAAAGAACTTTTTCGTCTTGAAAATGAAAATAAAAAATAGATTGAAAAACTTACAATGAGCGAGGAAATTTTTGAACAAACTGAAAAGTCATTAATAATGACTCTCATGCAAGCACAGCAGTAAATGAAATAACATCGAGATTTTGGAGGCCGAAACTATTATCTTAGAATGAAATGAAGCGCGCGAAGCTGAAACACATTCAAATGCATCCAATTTGACGCTCCAGTTTATCATTTAATGCTCTAACAAATGTGCCAAAGTAAAGAGAAGGTAATTCTTCTCTAAACAGTAACCAAGCGTTGTAACAAAGCGTTGACGTAAATTTGAGAACTAAATACCGAGCTACATAATTATGTGGTCAATATGCAAGGCGGATTTTCAAGGAATTTGTTTACAAATTACAAAGTAATTTTTATTAAAATGTTCTATTCAAGTACGCTTTAAATTTAAATTAACAAAACGAATTATATTCAAATGTCAAAAATCAACAAACTTAGATCATCAATGCCCTGTCGTAAAGAAAAACGTCTTTTAACTAACAATATCTAAGGAATTTTCCCTGAATTAAGGAATTCTAAGAGTAAGAAGTGTGACTACTTTGACGATTAAAAGCATGATTAGTGCACTCTTAAATCTTGATTTTTGTGTTTTTGCTGGATTTTTTGTTGAATTATTGTTGCTCTACAAACAATCGTCTCATTATCGAGAAATTCTGGCTTTAAATGGACTATATGGGACCAAATGAACGCCCGTATATTTCATATACTTATTAAATTTTAAAAGCGTCGGCCGTCTTGAATTTTGATCCAATCAAAATTCAAGACGGCTGACGCTTTTAACGGCAATTTTCTTACATGACTTGTGCATGTATTCCGGTTTGTGCATTCCCCAACTGACTGAACCTTAAAGCGCTCGCCTCCTCACCTAAAAAGACATCATTATATACGTGCATATAAAATGAGTATGAAGTTCCTGCGCAAGATGAATCTAGACAAGTCATCTTTAATATTACAAATAACTCTTTCGTCTTGAAAATAAAAATATATATCAAAACAATGAGCGAAGAAATTCGTCTACGAATTCCTCCAATAGGAAAAACGACTTGGCAAATATGAAGGCATGCATCTTCCATTTAGTTATTTTTAATTTCACTGCATGACTGAGCCTTTAGTTTTCTATTTCTATAGCTGCATTCGACTTAAATAAGAGAACACAAGCGTTGGCATCACAACTCAACCACGTGATGACTCAGACCGCTCGGTTCTGTATAGTTCTTCTAATTTTGTTACAAGTGTATCTCCTAATGCATCCCAAACCGAGTAGCAATATAGTCAAAATGAAAATAGTCAAAACGTTATAATCAATTATATGAATCTATTTTCATTATATAAATGGCTTGAAAAACGCAACATCGAACAATAACAAAATGCGAAACTTATAAAATAAATAAATTAATTACGAGCTGAATTTGCGTGCAAGTAAAATAATTTAATATAACAAAGAAATTTTTCGTCTTGAAAATAAAAATAGATTCCAAAACAATATAAGCGAGGAAGTTTTTGAACAAATTGAAAACGTCATTCAACCAAGCAGCATATGCAGTAGTCAAAATGAGGCTGTATTAAAGCGAGATAAGGCTATACACAGCTATTTTAAACGTTATGTGAATATATTACATTATATAAATGGTTTGAAAACAGCAGTATTGAACTTATAAAGGCAAAATGCGAAATAAAAATAATTAGCTAAATTAATTACTGGATCTGCGTGCATGTAAAATAATTATGAGATGCCGACGTAAGCTAATCTAGACCGATCATCTTTAACATAACAAAGCTCTTTCGCCTTGAATTGATAAAAAAATAGATTTCAAAACAATAAGCGCGGAAGTTTCTACATTAAGAAATTGAAAACGTCGATCAGCATGCAGTAGTCAAAATGAGGCGGTATTAAAGCGAAATATATATATATATATATATATATATATATATATATATATATATATATATATATATATATATATATATATATATATATATATATATATGTAACTACACTGCTGTTTTACACGCCATATATTAATAATTATATGAATTAATATATTGCCATTATATAAATGGTTTGAAGGCCGCAGCATTGAGCTTGCGTGTAAAATAATTGCGTGCGTGCGTGCATGTAAAATAATTATGAAATTCAGACGTAAGCTAATCTAGAATGATTAATAAGTTTAATTAATATAACAAAGAACTCTTCTGCCTTGAAAATAAAAATAGATTGCAAAAACTAAATTAAAATGAAACTGAAAACGTCATCAATAATGACTCTCAAGCATATATAAAACAGTAGATGAAATAACATCTCGGATAGTTTACGCTTTCTGTTTTAAAAGATCAGATTCATTGATAGTTTTTACCGTATATATTTGGGAGACTGTCCATTTCTTTAAATATGACTCATCAAGGCCCAAACTATCTTAGAATCAAGGAAACTGGCATTACTGCTGACACAAGCTCTTTCACCGAAGATCGTCTTCGCGGTGAAGCACCAACCAAAGGGTTCAAATGGATTGATCGATTTAACCAGCATCATTCTGTCAAAGTGACTTCCAGTAACCCACAAGTAACTGTTATGTTTCCAGTCAGCAATCGTGAAGTTCGCTTTAGGGCAACAGGCATAGACAACCCCGGAGATGAACTCCGAACTGGCTGCGGAACTGAGCACAGGTATATATAGGCCTATATAATAAAAATATTTCCCACATTGTTTATACTTGATAAATTAAGCATGCGTCACAATATTTCAAGAATGAAGTACGCTAAAATTACAACCAAAAACATTAAGTGTGTCAACCCAAAAAGATGAAAAAAATTATAGTATACAAGCCAAGGAATAATATTGTGATAATAGACTAAAAGTAAACGAAAGGTAACTGTTTGATAAATTTATATTATGTATAAAAGCCAACTGAACCATTCACAAACATTTCTTCTAGGTTTATATACGACCCATATATTTCCCTAGAACTTTTTCTGCATATATGTATCACTAAAATTTTGCGTAATATTATTTAAATTTTATGATTTATTTGAAAGATTTATCACATTAAGACCCTTAAGTCTTTGCTAGATCTCTTAAGTCTTCTAGCTGTTTGAACATCGATTTTTCATAATTTTTCACGAAGCGATATATCATGGCCAGCAATCATGGACATGATTTATTCTACTTCCTTCATAATTTGTATATAACGTTGAAATATGGCTTCTGCAGTAACTGATGGTAAATTATATTATATTACGCGATGCTGTAAATCCCAAAATCAGAGAATATGGTGAGGTCGTTTGCAACTTGCCTCAGTCACTGGCTGTAAATCAAAGTCTGTCGATGTATTTAGCGTAATGTTGACTTGATTTTAGTTAGTGACTATTCTGCTTTTTCAGTATTTGTACAGAGGTTATAGTAACATTAGTTTGTACGGAATTTGTCTGTTGAACTCTCTATATATATAAGATATCCACTATAGCCACTAGAAACAAACGAAAATGCAGAATAAGCAGAAACTTACAGCAGGCGAACACTGCACGATATATTTCAACAGACCGTGCTCAGCAACCATGTAGCAATGGAGGCAAATTGCAAACGACTACAATATATTCTCTGATTTTGGGATTTACAGCATCGCGTAATATAATTTACTGTTTACTATCGAAGCCACATTTCAATGTGAAATGTATTACTGTAGATGCAATGGAAGTGTTGATAAAAAATTGCACCAATTCCTTTCCTCATGTTGATCAATTCATTTGATAGAAAATTGATCAACTTCCTGTTACTTTTAGATGAGCCAATTAGATTTCGTTTCAGAACCGATTGACCACTAGGAAACGCACAGGAAGTAAAAAGAAATTTGAATTCGTATGAATTGATCACTGACTTGAGAAAATGAATTCATGCAATATTTTATCAACACTTCCATTGCATCGACAGTAATGATATGCAAAGTTAGTAAGGAAGTAGAATAATCATGTCCATGATTTCTGGCCATGCCCTTGTTGAAACAAAAGATTTTTCATTCATTTGATTTCCTTGTATACTTAAAGTGGCACTGTCATTAAAATTTTTATTTTCTTACACGAAAATGCTCTTAAAACTGTATAGTGACTTCTTTTGAAGATTTTTGTTCCCATGCTTAGTTCTTCAGATATTTCATTTTGTTTGTAACCATGTGACGTCATTTACTCAATTACATATATAATGAGACATCAGTAATTGTTGTGTATCTTTGTTATTCTTTTTATCAAAATCTTTCCATCGATGCGGCGCGTTTGTTAATTTAACATGCATTATTAAGCATTCTGTTTTTTTAAACAAATCCTCCAAAAACAGCAAAGATACACATCATTTACTGATAGCTTATTATATATGTAATTGAGTAAATGACGTCACATGGTTTCAAACAAAATGATATATCTCAAGAACAAACCATGGGAACCAATTTTTTCAAGAGAAGTTATTTTACAGTTTTAGGATTCGTTCGTTTGAGACAATAAAAATTTTCAATGACAGTGCCACTTTAAAAATGTTGTACAGTTATAAATTAGGATCTATGCCATCCTTTTTCTGTGATTTCGGTTTGCTCCACTTGTTTCAATGGAGGATTTATCAATTGGTCATGCATGTTCTTTTTGTGATAATAAAATTTTAAAACATTAATTAATTTTAGTTGTCGCCCATGCGCAGACGTTTTTCCGCAATGTATAAGTAAACTAAATTAATATTTGTGTATGGCTTAAAGTTGCTTGTTAAGGTGACTTGCGCTTATATGAAATTTTAGAAGATTCTAACGTTTATGCTTATGTTTAGTCTTTCCAAATTCTTATATTATATTAATAAATTCCTTAAATAAAAAGCCTTAAGCCGAAAAGCATCTTGGGGTTAACGATTTCCCACAATAAAATCTTTTTCAGCTTTTCCGTCCGAGTACTCATCTTCAAAAAACGTCACGATTGAAACCAGCCTTGAAACATAATAATTTCCTAATGCTCGTGACAAAGCTATAATACAAATGTGTCACAAAATATTGGATACCAAGTTTGAGCCAAAGTTTTTTATTTATTAATTTATTTATTAGTTTCGCTTTATTACAATATATAATAGTATGACAATTGACAAGAAAAATACACATGACTATAAGCAGGGTGACCGCAACAGCGTGAGCCAATGGACGTTATGGACCATTTGCATTATAGACTAAATTTTCATCTAGACCAAAATTTCATCACAACTTGATAGAGCATCACAAAATTAGTGATATTCCAAAGTTTCGTTGCCAAATGTTGTAAAATGCGGATAATATGGCCTTGCGAAGTTTGCCGTTTTTCAGTCATTTTGTATTACGCACGCGGGAAATTGACTGACAGCGCATCGGGTGTTGGGGCATCAATTTCCCGTTTGTAATACAAAATGACTGAAAATTGCAAATTTCGCAACGCTATATTATCTGCATTTTACAACATTTCGCAACGTACGATAATTTGGAATATTACTAATTTTGTGATGCTCTTTCAAGCTGTGATATTTTTGTCTAGATTTGTTTAGATCAAAATTTAGTCTATAATGCAAATGGTCCATTACTGCGGGACACGAGTTAAGGCGGATTACCAGTCCACGCAGCTCGCTGCGAGTGCATGCATGGGCACTTTCTTCCAATCACAATGCTAAACAGTTAATTTTATTTAGATACAAGCACTCGCAGCGAGCTGCGAGGAGCTTCGTGCGAGGACTGGAAATCCGCCTTTAGGACATACAAACCTAAAAAACTATCTAAGTAGAACTATAACTAATAGCACAACTTAAGAGGCTGAACCAGAGTTCGAGCGGTATTACCTGCACTTGGTACACATAGTTTTGAACGTTCTTGGATTTTCTGCAGGATCGTAGGAAATTTCTAAAGCATGGAAATAACAACTTAAATGGTTCTCCTTGCAGGTGGTGTGAAGCTACGTTTCTCTACCAGAAATCTGGCCCTCAGTTCTGGGGTGGTGAACATGTATGGGGCAAGTTCACGTTCTACGAAGACAATGATATTTCCTCTAAATGCACCGACTGGAACAGGTGGGAACGGGCAGTGGACACCGCACAGAAAGGAGTGAGTTTGGCGCAATCTGTAAAATCACTTGGTGGTTATTAAGACCTTTAGGCGACACGTTTTCGTTGTAAAACACATTTCAACAAACTGAACATTTCGGTCAATTTACCGTATGTTCATTTTTTAAAAAATAACTTCTTTGAATAGCAAATAAAATGTAGATTGGTTGTTTAGGTTTTTTCCTCATTTTAATTAAATGTTCAAATTACAGATTGGTCTGCTTTAGTTGTTTTTTGTTTCCTTTTTCATGCAAAGTTTCCCAAAGACACATTGTTATGTAAGGTGAACGGATTCCAATCAGAAAGAACGATCAATATTCAGTCATGCAGTAGTAATGCGGGTCATACATATAGCTGTTAACTCGTCGCATTTCAGGGTCGGGTGCCGGATATATTAATAATACCTGCAATATTGTATTATTTTCATCGAATTGTGGTCTCTTTATAAACAATGCTCACGAGTATTTTTTACCGGCTTTGAAATGCGAAGTTGCTTCATGCTTTAGCGCGCAAGTCAAGCGCTAATAACGTTTTTGAATTTTTTTATAACGATGAAAGGCCAGTAACTATATATCAATATTTTTTAAACTTGAGAGGACGGTGGTATAAAAAGATAGTAAGCGATTGACTCTCTAACGTTGGGTTACCAATGTAGGCAGATTCTTCAATAAACAGCTGCTTCTTTTTGAATGGATAAACTACCTGAACTAAATTATCCATTCACACATAAACTTTAGTTAACGATGAACTATAGTTAGTGAAATTATTGGCCAATCAGAATAGTTCATTTTACAGTTAACTACGACTTAACTACCCAAAATATAGTTAAGAGTTAACTGACCCATGTACTCAACAACTCGTGCTTTAGGTCTTGGGAGTTTAAGTTTCCTAACACTGTAGATCAAGTCGTGGTCATGCACTTAGACACTTAGTCCCAAGTAGCCGGCGAACAGGCGTTGAGGTGAAGGGAGAAAACGCTTGCCAGCATGCCTTGTAAGTCGCCCATGAACGAAGAGAAACACGTTCACATTCTGGCCGTTCAAGAGGCGTTTGCCAAAATAACACTAAAAGCCTACGTACAGTTGCAGGCTAAGTCACAAGTGTATGATACTCCGCTTCCGCCTATTCTGTCTGTGTGACTTCAATAATATCAAATATGTTTAGAATAACACAACTATGAATGTTCCAGCCTTGCCCGTAAAACAGGTTAGTTCAGAAATTTGATTTACTAAACAGTATTGATTGCAGTGGTCGGGCTAAATTTGTGCTTGGAGTACGGCCTTTGACTGGATCATTAGTCTTGTCTTTACTAGAAATACATGCATGCATGCAGCAACCCCTCGTAATTTTGTACGTAACGACTGTATTTGCAAAACACTTTATTTCGTTATTAAAAATTGATAGAATGTCCAGCTATCGTATTTTTCTTATTTGCTGAAAAAGAATAATTATTCAACGTGTTTGCATGAAGTACTGCATTTGGTAAACAGACCGTAAGATGGAATATACATAATTTGTTTATTGTCGTCATGGTTAGACGGAAATTTTCAGTTGTTTATCAGTATATAAGGTACTGTATGAAATTTAGTTGTTTCTCAGTATATATTTCTACAAAATCAGTTGAAATATGTTTTTAATTAAAGAATTTTCAAACTCTAAAACATATAATGTATAGGTAAACTATATTGACGTACATTCTATAAGCGTATTAATTGTAAAAAGGATTTTAGACGTTTTTTAATTGCTAACTTCTTAAAATCATTGACTTTTTCCTTGACAAAACACTCACTTTTTTGCAATGAGCTGTATAATTTTGGTCATTCAAAAAAGCTAATATTGAATATATGCAAAGCAATATATATGTATTAGATAAAACATAAGCAGCCGATCTGTATATGATATACAAACTCGAGCCGAAGGCGAGAGTTTGTATATCAGATACAGATCGGATGCGAATAGACGCGACACAGATCAGATGTGATACAGATCGGATCGATTTTCGAAAAGCGTCACACGTCTTCACTAAAAAGCCCGCACTTCGCCAGTAAATTAAGTTATGTATCATGCATAATTATAAATTGCACAATATATTAATTAGTGACTACCCATTTAGTTTAAGAACGCTACCTCCAACCGGAAATTTGAATCCAAACTCGAAGGCCCATTCCAGGCTTTCTCCGTACACAGAGGAAGAGCGCTCAATCAGTCAATCCTGACATAAGCACGCATCACTTAATTGGCTTTACATATGTGTGTAGTGTGTGTCTGGGGATCAGATTTGGTTGCAAGAAAAAGATTCCAGTGTAACGCGAAATTTCTGACTTGCGCAATATCTATTGTAAAACTGCACATGCGCAGATGATGCGCATGAATGAGAATGTGTTTTAATCTAAATTCTTCTGGAAATTTTCGCCTGCAAAGCCACGGTGGCGCCCTATTTTAAGGTATACGCCCGCGTAATATATCTAGCTGCAAAATCCTTTCACGACTGTTAATGAATTTTGCAGCACACATTTTCGATATCAACAAGACAAATTTCCGATATATCTCACAAAACTCACAACGTATACTAACGTTAAAATTTATATCTATGTTACAGCTATTTTCATTCAAGCACAAACCGCAAATATTTTTGCGCCTTTTTTTACGTTTGAAACGAGGCGTTTACCGTTGGAAACTGAAATGTATTCACCGCTCATATGACGTGTCACAGTACAAAGCCTTCAGCTATTTTTGGCGCAACTGTCATGTTTTGATGTGCCTCCGTGCACGTTTCAATATTTCCGTGCCCATGATAATACGTTCTAGTCACAAAAAGTATGAATGTAAACAAGTTTGGTCGCTCTTACAATATCGTGTGCTTGGTAGTGCTTGGAAATACTGAAACGTACACGAAGGCACATCATAACATAAAAAAAACAACTGAAGGCTTTGCACTGTACATAACACGTCACATGAATAGTGAAACATTTCGTTGCCAACGTTAAACGCCCCATTTCAAACGTAAGAAAGCGAAAATGTTTTCGGTTTGTGCTTGAATGCAAATAGCTGTATTAATTGACTGTCGATAAAAGACTGTGCTTAGATCAAGTGTTTGGAACACTTTGCAGCGACGCTAACATGCCATCCCAATTAAGTGATTACTTTCGTGATAAAAATGCCGAACCCAGCTTAATAACTGTCTTTCCCAAACTCGCCTATCATATCATCAGGACGTCATGCGTGCGTACCCTCGTCCGCCTCCCTCCGTCTCACTTCACCTTCCCTCACCTTCCCTCACCCTCCCTCACCCTCCCTCAC